>JADZMA010000703.1:0-30657 GCA_020796225.1 Arion vulgaris | reverse complement strand
AGATGGGGCCATTCATTAGATATAAATGAAAGAATGAAGGTTGCTGAAGACTACTATCAGGAAAAGATTTAAAACAGAAGGGATATGGTTTGATGTGAAAATTGATTGATTTTGTTTTTGAAAAAATCTTACATTTAAATTTTTGTTAGAAGAAAATTAGTTCTTTTTTTTGGTTTGGGTTTAAACTTTCCCCGAACATAAAATGTATATCATTGCCCCCATCTTACTTCTTCTTACCCTTTCCCCCCATGGGGGCACATCTACAACCACAGTCTTAAGCTCCTACCCAAGGCCAAGTTTTTATCAAATTTTTTTTAAATCTCTCCTCTCTTCCTTTTTTCTTTTTTCCCGTTTAACCGGATTTCCTTTTAATAAAGATTGGCCCATGTTCTCAAAGTGCTGATGATTAATCAATCTTTCAGAAAAAGGACAAAATGTTGGAATCCATTGGCCCTTTTTGTTTGAAAACCCCTGTCTGGTCTGTGATTCTTTTCAACCGAAAATTGTAACAGTGATGAGGCAAAACAAAAAGAAAATTGCAAGTAAAAAGCAAAAGGACAGGTTTTTTAAAAATCTTGTGTTTCCTTCTTCTGTGTTTCCTTGAATTGGGCATAGTCATGTGAATTTTTAATTTGTTAAAAATTTTAGCCTTATATTGGCTATGATTTTTTCATGAAAAAAAAAACTGAATCTTTTTTCATTTCTTGGTGACTCCCTGTTTCGGACGAAACACAGATTTCATTTGTGTTCAAAAAATGTCCCTTTAAAAAATAATTTTCAGGTTTGACAAAGTGTATTAAAGTTGGTTTGGGCTACTGATATCGTGAAATTTTAAATTCCTTTAAACTCTTTATATTTAGGTGTCTTATCTGTCAGGACTGAAAGATCTATGCAAACAACGACTTCCCATTTCCTCATTTGACACTTTTTGATACCGAAAACCTAAAACACCTTGTGTTTTGCACATAAAGAAAAAAAAAAAATTGAAAATTTTAATTTTTAAAATGGTGAAAATTTATGTAAATTTTATTTCTATGTATTTTATGAGTTTTACGGGAATTTTCCTTTTTAAAAAATTTAAAATTAAAAAATTTTTTTAATCTTTTGTATAAAAAATGTAGTTTTTTAAAATTTTGTTTTGGAAGTTTCATGCAACAAAAAAAAGTCAAAGTCCCCTCTTAGTCTACAAAGTGAAAAGGGAAAAAAGATAAAAAGCAAAATAAAAAACAAACAAAAGTAAACTTTTTAAAAAGGAGATCTTTTATATCTGGTATTTATACAATTGTTCTTTTCAAATATAAGTTTTTTTTGCATTCAGTCTTATCAAAATTATTTTTATCTGTTTGGTTTGCAAAGAATGTGAATATGTTCGCTCATATTAACCCCCTAATGCATTAGGACAGGCACATCTAATTTTGATAAAATGTATCTATTACCCAACAGGACAGAAATGTGAGATTTTCAAAAACCTTTTTATATTTTTATCTAATGGATAAAATTGTACAATGGGTCTGTAAGTCCCAAATTTGGTTATTTGAGCTGTATCAGTCTGATTGGTCATAAAGGGGGTCAATAAAAAAACTAAAAAAAATTTTTTGTTTTTCTTTTGCCATTTCTTATAGTTTTACCAGTCTTCCCCCAAAATCGATAAAAAAATAAATAAAACCTAAAATACAGGCTAAAATAAATTTCTTTGTATGTGGATATTTTCGGGCAGTGTAAACATGATATTAAAACTTTTTTATTATAATCAAAATATTGAGGAAAAATGGTATCAAGTAAAGCTTCTGTTAAAGCAATTAAGGGAAAAATGATCTCTGGAAAAAATTGAAATGGAAAAACCATTTTTGCGTTTAAACCCCACCCTACTTATAATATAGTGCACAATTCCATTAGATATAAACATCTAACTCAAGCCCAAAAAAAGGTAAAATCATTAAACCCTTTTACCCCAAAAAAAACGATTAATTTTCGAAAAATCTTAAAACCCAAACCCCGGCAAAAAAAATTTCAAACATTTGAATGCAAACGGGCGGCGGTATTATTTTTAAAACGGGCGTGTCACCCGGGCATTTATTTTTCCCAAAATTTCCCCCGGCGATTAAAAAGTTGACCGTTTGAACAATATTTTGTAAAAAATTGTTACTTTATTAAAAACCCTTCCCGTATTTTATAATGTCTGATAACATAAACTAGACTTTCGTTTTCTGACTTTTTGGCGAATTTGGGAAAAGTGATACAAAAGGTTAAGCGAGATGTCGGGAATAATCCCCATGTGACGTAGTGACAAACATGTTGAATTACGATAGGGTTGATTTGGTACATCTGAGTAAGGGGCGTGGTAAAAAGGGCCAAACAGACTGAAATTTAAATAATTTTTGGAGTGGGTAATAGTTTTCAAAGCGAATTTTTTAGCTGACATTATTCTTCTTCGAATAACAGCTCTGTGCCCGGGTGCCCGTCGGCTAACTGTAACTGGGTATTCGGTAATCTTTGCCCATTGATTTCTTTCAAGCTTTTTTTTCCTGATCTGCCATAGATCTGATCACCATAAATGAATGGTCGGAAAATCCATATTTCAGTAAAATAAATGTATCAAAAATTTTGTAAGACGGGTCATTTTGAAATTTTATGGACATAGTTGCCTTCAGTTAAAAATGTGTTTTGAAACATCTCAAACCTGGTGTAATAATTATTCGGTATCATCTATGGTTGTTTTTTCACCCAAGTTTTAAAAGATCTTTATGGATAAAAAAACAAGGATATATATCATAACATTTTTCTTCAACCCAGCTTTATTTCAAGAGCACATTTAAAAATAAAAAGAAATGCGATAGGTCATGGGGAAACATCCCAAAAACAGGAATAATTTCCTGAAAAAATCACTAAAATTAAACCCCACAGATCAACTTGTTTTTTTTGTGCCAAAAGATAAACTTATATGGCAGTTATCTGGCAGAAAATATTCTTTCCTCCCTGGGGTTATGGACAAGACAGTCTGAAAAATTTATTTAAGCCAGTACTTAGAAAAATAAAAAAAAGGGTAAAAAATGGCCCTGACCCCACCGATCCTATAAGTGGTCCTGCTATTTTCATTTCATAGATAAACTCTCATTCAATTTTGGGACATAAACTCAACACCAAATCCAAAAATTATCAAAGAAGTTTGACGGATGTCAGTATTGCTTTTTGAAACCCCTATTCTTCAACAAATTGGCCTTCTGTCCCAAAATCATGATTTAGTAGTGTCATTTCATTTTAAAATTAAAAAATACAGACAGACTGAAATTTGCAGCTGCGGGGAAAAAAACCGCTTTCATATTTCCCAAATTTTTAAAGTTTACCTCTTCTTGACCCTGCATAATTATACCACACAGTTAGGGGTTATCACGTTCCTGCAAAAACTCCTGCAGAGGCATACGCTACAAATAAACGTTCATGAAGAAAATAAACATAACTAATGTAGTTTATTCATTTTAAAATTTCCCACTCATTGTGAGATTCCTAAAAAACCTCAAAAAAAATTAAAATGTTTTTCATTTTTTAAATATGTCTTTTTTTATTTTGAAATATTTGTCAATCGTTAAACCCGTACTCATAATTAAAATTTTTATTCATTTTAATTCCTAACATTTTTTGAAATTGAACAAAATCACTAAAAAAATAGGAAAAGTGGCGGTTTTAAAACATATTTTAATTTCTAAAAATAACAAAAATCAAGATCGCCTATAATTTCGACAAATTTACATAAAAATTTTTTGGATATTAAAACCCTTCAAAAAGTGCTCCCAAAATTTTAAGGGCTAGTAAAATTTTTTAAAAATTTTTAATTTAATTTTTTTAAAAAAGTTATTTTAAAAAAAACCCAAAACCCTTGGGAATGGGGGACATTCTAGGTTTTCACAAATGTTAAACCACATTAGAAAAAAAAGAACCTTGCTGATGGGTTTGTGCAGAAATTTGATGGAAAAAAAATTGAAAAAAAAAAAGAACCCAGTGATGGGTTTGTGCAGAAATGTTATAAAAAAAAATTTGAAACACTAAGACTCTTGCAAAACTCTAGTTTTTAAAAAAAAGGGTTAAAAGGGAAAATTTTATTTGTTCCCCCAAGAATGGATATATAAATGAAATATTTATAAACGGTGTCTTCACAGAATATAGGGGCTGAGATGGTAGATGGGTCCTAGGGGAAAATAGGGGGAAAATGAACAAAATTCAGTGAACCAAAGTGAAGAGATCTGGATGAAAACAGAGAAAATCAAATAACAGAAGGTTTCCTGGAACCACATGGGGAAATTACGTGCAAGGAAACTGGGTGTATAAAAATAAGACTGGGCATGGTTGTTGGATGTGTCCCCCCCGGGTTATTTATAGACATACATTCTTGTATATTCAGAGATATAACTTTCTTACATTTACCCTCAAGTGGTCGCCCCGATAATGGCTCTCCTGCGTCTTGTTTAAAAACATGAAATGAAGAGGAAGACAAACCTGGTCCCAGATCCCCCTGTGAAAATATAAAATGATAGGTGATGTTTTTCAGATTTGTTTTTTTCTTTTTGTGTCTTTACCCGGAAGGGCTTTTAAACCAAGTGCTCTGTAAAATGAAAAATTCCATCACTGTGGGATAAGATATTCCATCATGGTGAGATGAAGATTTCCCTCATGGTGAGGGGAAATATTCCATGTCGGTGAGGATGAAGGTGATTCCATCAGGGTGAGGATGAGGATGATTCCATAGTGGTTGTGGATCAAGAAGATGATTCCATCAGCGGTGAGGATGAAGATGAATCAATCAGCAGTGATAGTAAAAGATGATTCCATCAGCGGTGAGGATGAGGACGACATTTCAGATGAGACCAGATTCAGAACCAGAATCTCCTGTGAAGGAGGTAATATATACTCATCAGTTGATACTTCCTGTTCTTTATCAAACATGGTTGCAGCTGTCAGTTGCCTTTATTTACTATTGTTATATTACATCTATGAAGTCTTAGTTGGTATTGAATATTTTCTCTATTTTTTCACCATTTCCATTGCCCCATGAGTGCTTGATCTTTGTATAAGGTGATGGCACTATCTTCCAGTTGAGAACAGGACATGTTGGATTGAATTACCATCTACACAGAATAAACCCACACACCTACAACTTTAGAAATGCAGTCATTCATGTGAGATAGTACAGCATATCTTGCCTAATGCCCAGGACTACATAAAGCTGGAAAGAACTCCTCCACCACACCCATCTGTTCTGCACTAGTCTTCCACAATTACAGAACACATGCAAATTCTTCAAATTGGCATTGACTGCCCAAGTGAAACTCGCAGTCCTGATTAGAAGAAGAAGAATTTCTCAAGGTGCTCCCCAAAAGTAGGTCCAGCTAAATGCTAGCTCTTAAAAACTGGTGAAACCAGCTGCTTAAAAACATGCCCCTTGACACTAACTAATTTCAAAATTTTCTCTTCATTGCTACATCTTTTGAGACTATCAGAACATCATCATTTTCTCTCTTCTCTTCTTATGTTTCATATCATTACTTTTAACCACTTTTTATAATTTGTGTGGGATCTAAGCCTAAGAGCAATTGCGATGTGCCAGTTATGTCCTACATTTAGGCCAGCACATTGATCTCTGCAATGTTTTTTTTATTTACTAGGGTACCTGGGCTCCCCCTCTATCGCCTCTTACAAAATGCCTTGTAGGTCCAGTGTTGCTGTTCTTTTCTTCCCTAGAGTCCGACAACACACGGGCGATCATTTTCTTTATATCAACATTTTTTACCTTACAATGTCATGTACAACATTTATTGACCTTTCTTTTTTATCTTCACAATCTACCAGGCACCCCCTGTGAAGTAGAATTTGGGACTGTTCTTATATTCACTTGTAAAAGAAATTGCTAGCCTCTGAACATGACCAATATGATCTGTTGAAGACTCATTGTATTGCAGGAAGACCCAGACATTCACTTGTATAGATAGCATTTTAAAACACACTTCTGTTATGTCTAACCTTTGACCTATTGAGATAGTTTAACTCCATCATAATGCGGGGAGATCTGTATTCAAAATAAATGTATAAAATATTTTAAAAAAAACTTCTTTTTAACCTGACCTTTGAATACTGTGGCCTGTTTTTGTTTAAAAATTAATTTATGATGAAAATATAGATAGAAAGCAGACATTGAAATGGGAGAGAAAAAGAGTTCAAGAAGGAGAGGATGTCCTGAGAAACCTTAAAATTTAAACTTCACTGAGAGATGCAGAAATATCAAACTCAATTCCATGGAAGAGATTAACAGATTGCCCAGGATAGGCGTTACTGTTGCATGGTTCAGATCTGATTGTTACTAACTTCCAACCACTTGTATTTACTGACATAAGAGGCAGTTAGAAATAAACAGCTCAAAAAGTAGACCAAGAGGGAAGTCTGTGGGAAATATTGAAAGTGCCAGTATGGACATTGACTAGGACATTTCTCTGATGTATAGCGGATGGGCAGAACATTTTGAAGAAATATTAAATAGACCTGATCCACCAGTACTACTGTTTGTGAAGAGGCAGAAACAGCTCCCTACCAATTACGAAGAAATATAAGTGTAGCTGAGGTCAAAGGCAATCAATTCCTTGATAAACAATAAGGCGCGGTGATGACAGCATTCAGAAAGCTCAAAGCGCTGATATACAACTATTGGCCAGGTGCAAGAACTTTTAATAAAGTTGGGAAGAAAAAACTGTCCCAGATCAGTGGAAGGGAATAATTGTTGAGATCCCCAAAAGGTGATCTCAAAATTGCACAACTGGAGGGATCACCCTTTATCAGTTTACCAGGACTTTCTGCAAGTATTCTTAATAGAATCAAAGGAGCATGGACACAACCCTGAGAGAAGAACAAGCTGGTTTTAGACCTGGGAGAAGCTGTTGAACCAAATAATTACCCTACGACTAATTTGGAGGAACATATTGAGAACAACAACCACTCATACTAAATTTCTCGATTTTAAAAACCTTTGATAGTCTACACAGAATCTTTTGTGGAAAATTCTGAGAAAGCAATGGAATACCAGACAAAATAATAAACATTATAAAGAGCCTCTATGATGGTTCACAGTGTGCGTTCGATGATGGTGGGAACGCGACCCGGTTTTTTGGTTGAAACAGGGTAAAACAAAGCTGTATTCTATCTCCGCTATTGTTTGGATGGATTTACTGGGTGATCGAAAATGTTGAGTAAACGGGATCGATTGGGAAAAATATCAACTAGAAGATTTGGATTTCAGATGATATTGCCTTGTTAAGTAAAACAACCAAGATATGCAAAGAAAAACAGACAACTTGTCATCTAAAAGTTGGACTGCAGATAAGCTATGAAAAACAAATATAATGAAGACACCTATGGCAAGTAATGCAGATATCGCCCTGGGAAACTAAAATGATAAAAATAACAGAGCATTTCACCTATTTGGGGACAATTTTGATTGCACAGGAAATGTTAAAAAGAAATTTTGATCGATTGGAAAGCAACATCAGTTTTTTAAAATCTAAATAAAATTGGAACTCAAGTTATTAGTATTAAAAATAAATTACGAATTTTCAATTCAAATGTTGTATCAATCCTAACATATATCCAGCGAGAGTTGGAAAATGACTAAAGATATAGAAAGCAATTGAATGCATTTGAAAATAGATGTCTGCGAAAATAATGAATATAAATGGAACAATTCGGAGATGATGAAATCAGAGATATGTCTGGTCAGCCACTAGTGACAGCTGTTAAAAGAAAGAAGATGGAGATATTTGGCACACCTTGAGGAGAAATGATCAAGAATATCAAACAGGCATTGAATGGGATGAAAAGGGTTCAAAGAGAGGTGGACCTGGGCCCCTGAAACGAACTTTGCTGAGAGAGGCAGGAAATATCGGTCTCAGTTCCATGGGGGAGATTGACGAGTTGCCAGGAAAAGAGCGGTATGGAAAATTGCCAGGGCCCTATGTAACGTATAACGATGCGAGAGAATTATTATTATATGGCAATACGGTTTAAAACCCCGTATTTTTATGACCATGGGCACATGATGTCGGTCGCCTTTACTTCCTGCCTTTCTAGTCCCAAATAAGGCTGGTTGAGCTGCGAGCTGTTATGGACGGAAAAAATGTCACGCCCACTGTGGAATTGAACCCGGACCACTAACCTAAGAAACGAGTTCACTAACATCTATGCTACTGCCGCTCTATATACGCTACTGCCGCTCTAGCTACGCTACTGCCGCAACGCAAGACCTGTACTGTTGTAACATTTATTTTACTTGCTTCATGTCAGTTTTCAGTATCCTCTAGACTGTTGTAACGGGAAAAAAACTTAGTGCCCCGTCATTGATACAACGCGCTCTTATAATAATAATCTTCCGTGCTCCAAAATATCTTTTTCGAATTTCGCACATTCTTCTTCTTTTTTCTCTAATCCTGTTTTTGCATCGCAGCGTCAGGATAAGAAAAGATTCATAGAACGGGCGTTTGTGTGCGGTTCACTAACAGTGTTTTTCATCGCCTCTGTTATCTCTGAGTCCACATTTTGCGTGGACAGCATTTTGCTTTATCCACTGTATCAAATACATTGCTCTTTGAGACCATGTCTTTGGTAATCTTTATGTCCTAATCTTTATTTATTGTTTTTCTTTATGAAGTTCAGTACTGATGTTGAAGAGTTTCGTTTCTGAAAACTTTCCTGCAAAATTTTGCACTTGTCTAAACTTTTTAAAACCCTCCATGAGGCCATTACCTTGTAGTGGTGGGGGCCGCGTGACCTCGGGGCCCCGGGAGAGCTATGCCGGCAGGTTACCCAGCCGGGAAGGTCGAAGGAGAGAGAGCAGACAAATGTGGTCCCCTGGTCCTCCAGGTTGGGGTTGTGCGATGGGCTAACTACCCATCCATTTAAAAAAACAGTAGTTACAGAACCAAAACAATTGTTCAAACAACTCAGTCCCCGGAAGGACTAGGGCTCCATGCAGGAGACAGATGACGCGCAGCAGCCAAACCCGAAAAGGAAGCTGATGTGCTGACGACCTTTCCACCGCAGACACAAAGATAAAAACACCCAGGTTGATTACACAGAAGAAGCCCACCCTTGGGATGTGGAATGTAAGGACACTGCTAGAGACAGGCAGATGTGCACAAGTGGGAAGGAGATGCATCGTACAAGCTTACGTTACTGGAATGTGGAAACGAGGTGGAATGCTTTGGGAAACAAGACTTCAGACAGAAACGCTGCTCCATTCGGGCAAGAAAATGAAGATGATCCTCGGAAGCCGGGTGGCCTTGATGCTGACCAGGAAGCAAGCAAAGTCTGATGGAATGGGAACCAGTGTCGGACCATTTTAGGTGCAAGGTTCGTATCTAAGTTCCAGAAGACCTACATAATTATGTGTTATGCACCGACGAACGATGCAGAGGAGGTGGAAAAAGACCTTTTCTATGCACAACTACAGGCAACTGGGACAAAGTACAAGCAGACATGATGATTTTTTGGGGGATTTAAATCCCAAAGGTGGGAAACGAAAACACAGGCAGGGAAAGGATGGGGTAAATGGTCTTGGAAGCATGAACGAAAATGGTGAGTTTGCGAACTCCGTGCCTCAATAGGCTTGTGTGGTCATTTTTCCGCATCGAAGATGCCATAAGGCAACATGGATCTCGCCAGACCATCGGACGGAAAACCAGATCGACCATGTGGCAATTCGCCAACGATGGACATCACTACAAGATGTGGCAATTCGCCAACGATGGAAACATCACTACAGATGTTAGAGTAGAAGCAGACATAGGATCTGATCACCATCTGGTAACTGAAAAATTAAAAATGAAACTATCGCAAGAAGAAACAACAAAGTACAAAATCAAGTTTGATGTCAAGAAACTCAATCGCAGGCCACAAAGGGTCTTCGGTGCTCTAAAGAACCGTTTCGAGGCACTACAGACAACAGAAGAGGAAGGTACCAGTGGAGAGTAGGTGGAACACCTTAAAGCAGGCGACAGTTGGAGCCTGTGAAAAATATGGGAGACCATCATCAATCGGGAAAACCCCTGGATCACGGACGAAACATGGCAGAGGGTGGAGGAGAGGAAAAGCTGAAACAAAAGTAAACCAGTCTTTGAACAAGACAGCAAAAACAGGCGGCAGCAACTAGATATAACAGATGGCTAGAAGGTAAAAAGACAGCTGAAACGAAAAAAGAGCATTCATAAATGAGATAGCAGAAGAGACAGCAGCACAAAGGTGACCTTAAGGCTCTCTTGAGACAACCAGATTGTTGAGTGGGGGGAAAAAATAAGAGAGCAGGCCAGTGAAGATAAGACTGGAAATTTTTGCTAAATTGATGAACAACTGGGGCGCTGGAAAGAGCTTTTCCCAGGAAGTGTTAAATAGACCTCCCCACTAAACCCCACTAGATTTAGGGAAAGGAGACCGCTGGACATAAACGTAGGGAGATCACAAAACGGAAATCCACAATGCCTTGAAAAAAATTGAAAGGGCAAGGCGGCGGAGTTGATAATATCCCCGGAAGCTCTGAGGAGGAGGAGAAGAGATGGGAAACCAACTCCCCATATTGTTCAACTTGGTGTGGGACAGGGAGGAGATACCAGCAGATTGGAAGAAAGGCCTCCTCGTGAAACTGCCAAGAATGGCAATTTGTCAAACTGTGACAAGTGGGAGGATCATGCTGCTCTCCATTCCCAGCAAAGTCCTCACTAGGGTTATTTTGGACAGGATGGGAAAAACGTTATAGACCAGAGGCTTAGGGACGAACAGGCGGATTCCCGGGAAAAATAGATCTTGCAATGACCAGATAGCCACCTTAAGAATCATAGTGGAACAAAAATGGGTGGCTGGGTCTCAGTGTCTTTGTTGATTTTGAGAAAGGGATTTGACATAGATAGGAAATCAATGTGGGGATCCTAGAAACTTGGGGTGTCGGGGAAGACTGTCGACATCATCAGCAGCTGTATGGGGTTTGCCTGCCAGGTTATTCATGATGGAAGACTGTCAGGGGGAGTTTCAGGTCACTCTTGTTAGACAGGGATGCCTGCTGTCCCCCTCCTCTTCTTGGTGCTGCTTGATTGGGTCACGCACGCCTACGACAGGTCTGGAAAAGGCATCAGTGGACCTGTCAAAGCTAGAAGACCTGGATTTTGTGGACGATCTCGCCTTGCTTTCGCATAGACTACAAGACATGCAGGAAAAAGTGGATGCTCTGGCACAAACGGCACAACGAGTCGGCCTTAAAATCAGTCAGAAAAACTAAAAAAATGCGTAGCAACAACATACAGCAAGATCCCAAAACGGATTGGGGAAGGACAAAAAGATGTGGATGAATTTGTCTACCTTGGAAATAAGATCAGCAGATCAGGAGGTACAGATGAGGACATTATGCTGGTTAGGGAAAGGCCCGACAGGCCTTTGCGATCCTGCACATGGTGGGTCCTGCCATCTCCACGAAAACAAAGCTCAGGATTTTCAAACTCAAATGGAAGTCGGTGTTGCTTTGGCTCGGGAAAATTGGCAGTCACCTAGGCAAATACAAATAGATCAGACCTTTGTCAACGGATGTTTGCGGCGGATTCTCAGATTGAGATGGTATGATAGAGTTACAAACACGGATCTGTGGATAAGAACAGGGCAGGAACCTATGATGACATCGGTCAAGAGGAGAAGATGGCGATGGATAGGCCATACCTTGCGGAAGACACGGGCAGTGTCACTAACAGGTGCTCGAGTGGAACCCGCGGGAAAACGAAAAGAGGACGCCTAAGCAGACTTGGAGACGAGGTCTTCTGAGGAGCTGAAGAGTGCTCAATTGACCTGGGAGACCATAAAAAGACAGCCAGAGACCGAGCAGGTGGCGAACAACTGTTGAGGGCCCCATGCTCCCAAGACGGAAGGATTAATGATGAACATTTAGAACCAAAATTAGACGTCCTTTCAGTACTGTTTTACATTTTGCCATCATGCTGAAATCGTCTATCACATTCTGAATTCATTTTTTCCATGGTCTTCTCCTTTTTTTGGGATCAATATAATCACTCTTAATATAATTATATTGTCAAAGCAATATCATCTTTTAAAGCCTAAATAAAACATGGAACTCCCAAATTAAATAGTTTTAACCCAAAATTACGCATTTTCAATACTTTTTCCCCGAATCAGCATATGACAGCGCTAGTTTGAAAATAACTAAAGATATGGAAAGTAAGTTATGCATTTAAAAATAGATGTGTGCGAAAAATAATGAGCTTAAAATTGGACAGATTCAGAAAATAGGTTGAAATCAGAGAAATGTCTGGTCAACCACTAGTTACAACTGTTATAAGAAAGAGAAGATGGAGATATGTCTGGCCAATTCTGAGAAGATATGATCATAAAGCAGACAATGAAGTGGAGGCAAAGGCTCAAGCAGAAAGGGCATAACAGAAACCCTGAACGAACTTTACTGAGAGAGGCGACAATTAGCCTATCGGATTCAATTCCATATAAGAGATTGGACGAGTTGCTCAGGATAGAGCGGTATTGCGAAATTTCTTGGAGGCCCTATGTAACATTAAAGCAGTGGTTAGTGCACTAGCTTCTTAGGGACGTGATGCGGTTCAATTCTGCAGGAGAGCGCAGTTTTTTCGAAAAAACGACTCTCAGTTGGGTACCAGACAAGTACTGGGAAAAAAAGTAATGATGACATTAAATAAAGACAACACTCACCGTGTCCGATGGTCAATAGAAAATACTGACATAACACCGTTTTCCTCAATATAGGGCCTACCTCATGGTATAAAAAAAAGGGATCACCCTATGTAACATATAACGATATGTAAGAAATAACGTACTGTATTACAATCAACCGCCCAAGTGGTTACCTGGGCCCAAATTGAGGTGTAAAGAATAGAACCACTGTTATCTGCCCGCATATCGTAGAGACGATTAAGGAGGTTGGGAGTGGGGCTAAGCTGCCCACCCATAAAAATACTGGATGGCTACAGAAACCGCAACCAGGAAGTTCCAGCTTGCCCTGAGGAAGAAGAAGGCCCCCACAGGAGGATCTGGAAAGGATGGCCTTGGATATGCGGGTTTGGAAGGCCTTGGTTGCGACTATGCTTCCCTTGGGGCGAAAATTACAATCACATATGGGAATGTTGCGCGGTTATTACGTGCTCAGTAGATCTACAGTTTCGCGCGCCGAGTTAGATAATTCTGGTTACATATCGACTTCGTGTGAGATAACATAACTCATACATCCATACCTGTCTGTTTTGGTTGTTGATTGAGAATTAAAGCAAATGTCGAAAACTCCACAAGGAAGCGATCAAATACATTGTTTTCATACTTCAAAGACACCTAAATCAAACAAGCTCTAGCGATGTTTTGTCGCCTAGGCGGTCACCAAATTCCGATAAGTCTGACCAAGCGAGTAAGAAGACTAAAAACACTAACAGCAAGATCAGTCCAAAAGTGCAAAGAAACTGTACAACCAGCAAGATATCAGATCTGCCAGGTAGAGAACACAATTATGTATTGTTGTTTTAACGATACACAAAAGTTTATAGGATATTTGATATTCATTTATTTAAGACTTTAAAAGTTTATTATTAATATTTACTGATTACTCGTTCGCAATCAATTCAATCAGTGTGGTGTGTAAGTATCAAAATCATGATAAACAACATTGATTTCCTTCAAATTTCAAAACTTCAGTAGAGCCTATAATAAGATATTGGTCAAGTTGGTGCGCAATTATATCTTTTTCTTGAACATGGATCGACAAGCTGACAGTATAGCATTGTGACTTCTTGTAGGTAAACTTTAATTTTCTTTCGTTTTCTTTCTTTTGTCCTCTGCTTTTTTTTGTGCCGGGCGTTAGGCGTAGCAGGTTTAACTGATGATCGGTTTCGAGATATGCACGCTTCGGTCGCTTTGATATGTTGGGGTATTGTAGAGTTTTAAGATGTCTGTAACTCCATTAACCCATCCTTTTCTTGAGTCTGCCCCTTCCTCTTGATGCTGCAGTGGGCCGAAACACACATGGGAATGCCCACTTTGCCATGATGTTGATCGCATAACAAAACCTACCCTTCCAACATCGGTTGAAATAAACTGAACAACTAAAGACCTGCCCAGCGTGCTATAATGTTCAGTAACCAATGAACAATCTTTCTGTTATTTACATTTAGTTTTATATTTCTCATTATTTTTTCTGTTATATTAATCTTTATTGACAGCTTTTTCTAAGGGTGATGTTGTGTGGACTAAATTGGAGGGTTTCCTATGGTGGCCAAGTTTAGTATGTGATCATCCAACGAGAACATTCATTTCAAGGAGTAAATCGCCACAAGTTCATATCCTGTTCTTTGATACCCCACCATCAAGAGCTTGGATAAAAGCAAGGTTAGTCAAGAGTGAAAACAAGGTCTGCTCTTCCCAGCTTAGTACCTGTGTGCTGGTTTAGAGACTGAGATGTGGATTTATTGAAGAACTCACCTGTGTATTGCCAGGGCTCTCAAGGGAGCAAAGAATAGTAACTCTGCGACCTCAAGGCATGTCATAAAGGTGACTGAGCTAGGGAACCTGAGAAGCTACCTAGTAAATAAAAGCGTTGCAGAAATCAGTTGTGTTGGCCTGTTACTAGGCACATAACTGGCACAATATATAAGTGCTCTTGGCTCAGATTACATCAAATCATAAGTGGTTAACAAGTGGAGTCGATATGGGCGTTGAAGATGAAGAGCGTGTATTTCATGAAACTGAACAAACTGCTAGTAGAAAAGGTTGAAGTCCGATATGGGGATGTACATAATTCTATCTATCTATTCTCCTATCCTGTTTTGCCTTTCTACTCCAGGTCGAAAGGGAGACACCTGTGAGCCTCTCTATGCAAATTATCTTTCTTTCTCAATCTGGTTTACCTCAAGTTTCAGGGTAAGAAAGAGTTTTCTAGTACTGCTTTTGTGTCTGCTTCATAAATATTGTCTTTAAATCGCCTCTGTTATCTCTGAGTCCACCTTTTTGTGCCCGGGCCCTTTTCTTTTGTATCCACTGTCATGACAACAGTGCTCTCTGTGTATACTGCCTGTTGTAATCTGCTTATGTGGCTGAACCATTTAATTTGTTGCTTTTTGATAAAGTTCAGTACTAATGTTGTACCCACTTTTCTCCTGATGTCTTCATTTCTAAATCAGTCTTGTTACTCCCAGCATTCTGCGTAGACACTTCATCTCTGTTGTGACTAGTTTTCTTCTGTCATTTAATGTCAGTGTCAGGTTTGGCACTGATAGCATAATGTAGGAGAAATATTGTGTTGACAATGCTCTTTTGTGTTCATAGTGACCTGTTGCATTTTAAAATTGGCCCTTTGTCCTAGTGTTTGATTTGCTTTGTTGCATCTATGTTGGATTTTACAAAACCAAAGGGTTAACTCTTAAAACAAAATTTCAGATATACAGAATCAGTGATGTCCTGAAAGTTTCCTTATAAAGTAGTGAGTCTAGAAACCCACAAGATAATACATAAGTTGAAGGCATTTTGAAATAAATTAGAAGAATCTGCACATTTTTGGCCAAATACAATAGCAAATGAAGAGCTTGATAATGACTTTATGCCTATTCCGTGTTTCCCCATTACTCTTTATCTGCCTCTGTTGTCTTTTCCCACTTGTGCGTTAAAGTTCCCTATAATCATCAACACATCATGTTTGGGATTTTTGCTATTATTCCTTGCTGACTCATAAAATTTATCTTTAATTTCATCTTCTGTTAGAGCGTATTGGCTAATAAAACTGAAGATATATCGAGCTGTGCTCCCAGTCCTTCTTCACATGCAAAACTTGGACTAGTCATATCAGAGACACCATAGAAAGCTAACCACTTTCACAGTCTGCCTTAGAAAAATAATAGACATTAAATGGCAGGATATGATCCCAGATACAGAGGTCCTAAAAAGAGCTGCTCTCCCAGCATCTCACAATCTTGATGCAGTCCCAGACAAGATGGGCAGGACATGTGGCTCGAGATGCCAGATTGCAGAATACCAACGACTCTTTATGGTAGGCTGCAGCGATAAGCGCTCTAGGGGGCCAAGCGATTCAAAGATACACTCAAGAACTCAATGAAATCTTTTGGCATAGATGTCAAGAACTGGGAGAATGCTGCTCAAGACAGATCTGCCTGGTGCACACTTCTTCACAGGTTCCTCTGCCTGCGAGGCAGATGAATCAGCACGGATGGAGCAAAAGCGTCAAAACAGAAAGGCAGTAAAACTTCTCACAGTGCAAGTATATCCCACACTGTACCGAACATTTCAAGCCCGTATCGGGCTCACTAGTCACTCACGCACACACAGACAAACATAGCGCTTCTACATTCCCTTGGATGAACATTTGTGTGGTCATCATCACCTGTGATGGACGAGCATCATAACCAACATCTTCTGTTAGAGCATAACACACTATAACCAACATCTTCTGTTGGAGCATAACACACTATAACCAACATCTTCTGTTGGAGCATAACACCTACTATAACCAGCATCTTCTGTTTGAACATAACACACTATAACCAACATCTTCTGTTAGAACATAACACTATAGCCAACATCTTCTGTTAGAGCAACACACTATAACCAACATCTTCTGTTAGAGCAAACACTATAACCAACATCTTCTGTTTGAACATAACACTATAACATCTTCTGTTAGTAACCTACAACATCTTCTGTTTGAACATAACACACTATAACCAGCATCTTCTGTTAGAAGCATAACACACTATATAACATCTTCTGTTAGAGCATAACTTACTATAACCGACATTTTTGCAAAACTTGAGTTAAATCTAGTATATAAAAGATTCTTGTTTATTGGTTCTCATTTTAAAGTCATTGTTTCAATATTTACAGAAATGTAGCTGCCATTCAAAGGTTGGATGATGAATCTTTTCAAAAAGAGCAAGTTCTACTCTCTCAACAAAATCATGCAAGGAGTTCTCGATGCAGATAAGAGCCATGTCATTAGATATAAATGAAAGAATGAAGCTTACTGAAGAATTACCACCATCCAGCGAAGAAGAAGAGAGGAGGATGAAGATATGGAAGCAGAAGAAAAATGGAATTTGATCAGTAAGAAATTGATTGATCTTGTGTGCGTAAAATCGTACTTCTTAAAATTGTTTCGTTAAAGAAAACTGTTCTTGTTTTGGTTGGTCATACTACTAAACCTTCTTGTTAAAAGGAATACAAGAATGTAATTGTCATTGATTTTATACTGTTACTACAACTACATCTTCTTGTTCCCAGTGAAGCATGGGGTTGCAGCTGTTACTCTCTTACTACTAAAGATTTCCAATGGAACATAGAACTGCTACTGTCACTAATCAACTACAATTACCTACTACTACTAATGATGCTGCTGTTTCTACTACTACAACTATTGCTCTGGATGCCTAAACAAATTCAAAGCACGGCCCAAATGGTTGAGAATGTTCATATCCAGATGACCGGTAGAAAAAGGTTAGAAACTGATAGTGAGCGAATCCTGTAGCATAGAGGTTGGTGCTTCCTCTTGTTCCAAAGGTAGATGGTTTTGCTCCCATGGAGCCATCCTGATATTTTCAGAGATCCATGATCTCGGTGTAAGGTGAATCTAGTGTTCCTGAGGCTGGAATGTGCTGCTTGGACAAAATTCTTAAAAATATTAAAATAAAAATATCTTCAAAATTACATCAGGGACCCTCACTGGTGCTACAGACAGAGTTATGCACTGCCGCTGAGATCTTCATGAGAAAGCGAAACCGGCCGGAAAATACTGAGCTAAATGAGAGCTGTCGGAGGTAGGACTCCTAAAAACAACAGCGAATTTATGGAAAATCTGGTACATCAGTCTAAGCGGTGATGCAGAGAGAGAAGATATCTTCCTGTGTAAGAAAGAGATCAAGTCACACATGGTTACTCACCAAAGTGCATTGATGATGGTTGAATCAATCTATCTTATCTAGACAAGAGACAGGAAACATTACAAGGCCCATTACAACCGATCTTCTGTGTTAAGATAAGACCTGATCTAGTCTGTATGATTCTTTTCCAGCTCGATATTTGATGCTGAACTGACAGATGATGAGAGGAGAACTAAAAAATTGCAAGTCAGGAAGCAAAGAAGGACAGGTATGCTCTCATGTCCTTTTCTTCTTCTGTGTTAGCTCACTATAAATTCAGCGTGTTATGCGCTCTGACTTATTGCAGATACCTGCTTTCCTCTATTATCAGTGTCTGTCATCATACAGTCGTGCATTCTCTGATTTCAAAGATAATGTTTCTCTTGTATGTGCACACCCTCTTTCTGTGTATGCGGACTAACAAAGCAGTCAATGATGGACACATCTTGTGGAGTTTTCTAGGGCACTAACAGAGTCTGTCATCTTACACAGGGTGCTTCATGTCTGACCTACTCTACATCTCTGCCTTAACTGTTCTCTTTCAAATTTCAGGACCGTTTTTCCTTCAGCTTTTCCACCTAACCTGTGTCTTAGCCCTTTGAAATGTGGTCTAGGAATGATGGTAGTTATGGTGTTCCTAGCATCTTCTGGTCTCTTCCTTCTTTCGAGATGTTTTCCTGCCTTGTGCTTGCTTTATAACTTACTGATTTGATTTATTCCTTTCTGCTCTGTGGAGTATTGGACCTCAACAGTTGTTCGCCACTTTTCCCAGACTCTGGCTCTTTTCTTTAAGGCCTACCCTGATAGTCCAGCACCCCTCAGTTCCCCAAGCACTCATTCTCCATGCCAATTTAAGATGTCCCTTTTTGTTTTCCTTGTAGGCTCAATCAAGTGCTTCTCTAGTGACACTCAACTCACGTCTTCTGTAGGGTATTCTCGACCCATTGCCATTTCCTTCATAACCTGGATCATTATAGGTTCCTGTAGTGTTCTAATCCACAGGTCTGGGTTACTTACTCTGTCATACCATCTGTGTTTGAGAATCCAAAGACATCAGTTAACAAAGTCTGAATCTATTTATAATTACCATAGTGACTGGATGTTTCAACCTTACAGAATCACAGATTTCACATTTGTGCGTTCAAAAATGTGTCCCCATTGATAAATTATAACTTTGCAGCCCTTTGATAGAGTGTATTGAAAGTTGGCTTGACGGCTACTGATATCCATGACCTTAATGAACTCCTCCTCTACAAATACTCTATATTTAGATTGTCTTATCTAGTCAGAGACTGGAAGAACTATGCAAGCAGTGACTACCATCAAATTTCCTCATTGTGAGCACTTTATAATATACAGAACAACTCACACCTTATGTTTTCACTACCTGACACAGAAAGAAAAGAAGAAGTGGAAACTCACAATCCTTGTAATTTTGAAAATGCGGTTGGGCATTTTATTTTTATCTATTTATATGAGTTTTGCTGCTTTGCAGCTCTTTTAAAAAATTATTAACATTTTCAGTTTAAAAATATTAGTAATAACATTCTAATTTGTTTTTCTAGGAAGTTTCATCACCTAACAAGAAGCAGTCAAAGTCATCAACTCTACAGTCTACAAAAGTGAAAAGAAAGCAGCTAAAGAACAGAAGTAAAAAACAAGCAGCGTAAACTTTTAAATGGAGATGCAGATAGACTCGTATGCCATATAGTTTTATCTGCTTGATAAAGTTATCTCACAAATTTATCACTTTTATGTCTGTACATGAAGAAGATGGTTTGTGGGACCCCACTGTTAAGGCAAATGGCTGTAGAAAAAATAACTAAACATGATAACAACTTGAAACCAGTTTATTTTTATACATACATTGTTCCTTTATTTCTCAACATAATTTCCACTCAACATTGTGCACTTATCCCATCGTTTTATCAATCCTCCCAAACCGGCTGCATAGAACTGCGGGCTCTGTTTTCTAAACCACGTTTCCTCACATTCAACTGCAGGTCATTCCAGAAATGCTCCCCAAGGTGGGTTTTCAGTGGACCAAAGAGGTGGAAATCGCTGAGGGCTAAGTCGGGACTGTAGAGTGGATGTTCCAGAACTTCCCACCTTAGTTGGTTAATTTTCTCCTGAGTTAATCAAGCTGTATGTGGTCTGGCATTGTCATGAAGAAACAACCTCCTCTAGTCAGCAACCCTGGACGTTTTTTTCGAATTGCATCATGAAGCATTCGATAGAACTTCACAGTACGATTGAATTCACGTATCACCTTTCTTCATGAAATTGGTTAAAAGCACTCCCTGACAATCCCAGAACACTGTCAACATAACCTTCCTGCTGATGGCGTAACATGAATTTTTGGACACAAGGCGAGAAGGATGTTTCCACTGCATTGAAGCACGCTTTGATTCGGGCTGGTAGTGATGCATCCATGATTCATTCCCAGTAACAATCCTGTTCAGCATCTCTTCTCCTTTATCTTCAGTATAAAACAGAGATGATGCAAGGACAAACCAATCAGTTCATTTTGTGTTCCTCTTTCAATTGTCTAGGTACCCACCTTGAGCACACTTTCTTAAATTTCAATCGATCATGTATTATGCTGTATGCTGAACCATGTAAGCACCCTATTGTAGATGCTACAGAGTCTATCGTTACTCATCTGTCACCTCTAATCATCTCCTCCACCCACTGCACTGATGCTTCTGTTTAATCTTAGCAGGACGACCAGATCAGATTTCATCAACAATTTTAGAGCGTCCTTGAGAAAATTTTCTCCCAACTATCACCGTTTACGGGACAAACATTTGTCAGCATAAATAGGAAGCATTTCCTTGAATGTCCTTTGCAGGCAGTCCTTTTGCCACAAAAGCGACAACAGCACGTTGCTCTTTGGTTGTGCTCTCCGTAAGTACAGTCGCTATTTTGTTTATCGCTGCACATGCGCATGAGACACATAACGCCACCTGGAACAGAATATAAAGTTGGATGTTGCTGTCACCTAATGATACTTTTAGAAAACACCAACTACATTTAGCTACCATCTCAAATAACTTTGTGGCTTATTATTGACTCCTCGTAGTATATGTTAGAAAAATACAAATTGTTTTAATTAAAAGCTATTACAAGTTCTAGAAATAGTAGATTTCTAGGCAGGACTAGCAAACCAGAGCTAATCAAGACACTTTTCTACCCCCAACTGCATCACTACATTCTAGTTAAGCAAACATAGATTGAAGGTCAAGCCTGGTATCAGACACAATACAGATGTAGAAAGAAAATGTAAAAGATAAAAAAAGTAAAGGAACCTTTCTTATTCCACATGGTATATAGCTCTTGGTAAGGAATCGCCAGAGAGAAGAGTACCACATGGTAAGGGATCACAGGAGAGAGAGAGATACCACATGGTAAGGGATCGCGAGAGAAATACCAAGTGGTAAGGGATTGCGAGAGATATACCACATGGTAAGGATCGTGAGAGAAATACCACATGGTAGGGATCGCGGAGAGATACCACATGGTAAGGGATCGCGAGAGATACCACATGGTAAGGGATCCGCGAAGAGAGATACCATATAGCTCTTGTAAGGTCAGCTCGAGTAGGGGCAAAATCATGCCACCACTTATCAGTGCTTTTCGTCCAATTGAACTGAGTCGACCTGAGAGCCATTACGGTAGGAATAAATTTCATGCGCACTGGGATTGAGTCTGGACCACTAGTCTAAGCAGTTCACTAACAATTCACGCTTCTCCTGCTTCATGGAAGATTTTTAAAATCAAAAAATTATCAGATGAAGATGATATTGTCAAATTTGATGTTTACGTTTCTATGTGTGTGTCTTGTACAGAAGAGGACTTTAAGCCAGAGTCCTCTGATGATGATGAAGATGATTCCAGCAGCGGTGAGGATGAAAACAACATTTCAGATGTAGAGCCAGATTCAGAACCAGAATCTCCTGTTAAGGAGGTAATATATACACATCAGTTGATACTTCCTGTTCCTTATCAAACATGATTGCAGCTGTCATTTGCCTTTATTTACTATTGTTAATTACATCTATGAAGTCTTAGTTGGTATTGCATTCTATTCTACTATTGTTTTCACCAGGTGTGACAGCCTTTTTCTTTCTCTTGTAGGTTCCAATCAGGCTCATGTCTGTCATTTTGTTCTAAGTGTCAAAGAAATACTGGAAGTAAGGCAAACAGACATGTGACATAGATTATTTTTATTCAGTCTTCTTCTTCTTTGCGTTCGTTCTTTACGACCAATTATAATCACGCTTTGTGATATGTTTGATCTTTGCCAAGAACGTGTATACGTTGACATTGTTTGTAGGCCCTAAACACATAGACTTCTACATGTTTAGGACACGTGCATCCGATTTCAGCCAATTTTATTCAGTGTATGCCCATGTATTCAAGAAACCTACCTTACTGGAATGAGTGCTAGAATTAGGAGTCAAGTTTGGACATGCTAAACAGTGTCGTCTTCATGAGTGAGAGAGAAGATATACTAATGGAACTCTCAATGGAGTACGTTGAGCAAGTGAACTTTGGGATGGCTGCTGCAGCGGACAGAGCTGGCATGTGAAAGTCAATGTGCCATGATGTTGATCACATAACCTACCTTAACTCTCAGCACAGATTCTCTGTTCAAGGCTACAGAACTATAGACAAGATAATGGACACAAGGAGAAGGTACCACATTGGTGTACAACTCCATTCCTTTAAAAGCAGATAGAAGTTGCCACAAATGTGGCTGCATAAATTACAGAAACTGACATAGACAATCACTTGCTTCTAGTATTAAACATACACATACCTCTGAAGTCGGAGGAAGACATGCCTAATCACAGGGACACTGATAATAAGAAAGCAGGCCTTCATGCAAAATCAGTCAGAATCATCATACCAAGTACTCTGACTAGCCTGAATTCATAGCGGTGATTGCCTGGAAGCTAAACTAGTAAATTCTTCTTCTGCATTCTCACTAGATTGGGATTTCGGATTCTCTAATAAAGGCAGCCGTCTGCCTCAGATTATCAGCCACCATACAGTTTGTCTTGGGCCAGTGTAAGTGGGCCCCCTCTTTCTTCTCAAGTCTGCATACTGGGATCAGTTCTGTAGGATATAATTCCTATGATTTCTGCTTCCCGTTCTGCCAACATCTTCCTGCAGAAGTTTTGGCCACCCTCAGGATGGTAGGTCTGACATTCTTACTGCGTGGCTAAATCTCGAGGCAGATTGGCGACTGTAGAATCCAGCCATCCCATTCCTCATTGTGAGGTCGTTGCACATGTTATGCGCCTTACGGCCTGGTGCATCTGTTTTCTGCAAGCATTTGTTTCAGGTTAAGCATTCAAAGGACCATGCATCGATTTCATCCAAACCTCCTTAGTCGTCTCCATTTTCCAACTCTTACTGGCATATGTTAGGATTGATACAACATTTGAATTGAAAATTCTTAATTTAGTTTTAAAACTATATAACTTGCAGTTCCATATTTATTTAAAATCCATGTATAATAATATATAATTCTTGATTATTTCTCTACAGTCTCGTAAGAAAAGACACCTTCCACTGTTTCCACACAATGCCATGAAGCTCAACAAAAAGCCAACATGACATTGTCAGATAGAAAATGCAGTCTAGCGCAGTGAGAACACAAAGTCTAGATTTGCTCTATTTTCTAAGAGTAAGTCTAAGTAAATCAGCTTGGTGAACTCATAATTTCAAACCTCTGAATCAAGAGCACAAGACGTGGACACTGTATAAGAAAGCAGGCCTTTATGCACATATCAGCAAGCCTGCTCATTATCTCTTTAACCTCCAGCTACGTCTGTCGCCCATAAGTTTGTCTTTATCACTTGGAGTGTATCTTATAAACTACGAGGAAGACATGCTTTAGGACAAGTGAACAAATGGCTCTATAACCACAAATATCAAATATGTCACTGTAATGCTAAAAAGAGATTTAAGGTAGGAATTCCAGCTCTGTCTAATAAAAAATTTGCACGGAAATCGGACTGAGTACTTTTGAAACATAAGGCAAGCACCGTACCTCAATGTTACTAAGATCAGTAATTTTATTTATTCATTGGCATCATGAACTCAGCCAGTCCTGGCACATCTGACTTGATTTTTACATTAACTCTTTGTGGATAAGTGCCACTACTTGGCTTAAGTTGCAGCCTTTTACAGGAGCCACACTAAAGGCGTTTTATTCTAAAGCATGGCTTTGCCCTGGTCCACTAAGAGTTAAGCTGCTTCTTCTTATCACCCGTGCCCTCAACATTTTTTTCCCGATCCAGAAGCACTTGAGCTTTCAGCTCTTCGGCCGGTGCCATGGACATGTAACCCTTGGTTGGTGCCACGAACACCTTAAATCTGAGAACCTGTGACTTTCTGCCAGCCACGGATTGAACCGCACTCACAGGGGCTTGTCACCTGTTGTCAGCGCACTACGAACACTCTGGGCAGCAGCGACCTCGCCATTCAGGCAAGTCTTACTTCAACTAGAGATACTGGTAATTTAGTACTACAGTAAAAGCATTTGGGTTTCTGTAGTCCTAGCATACCATGTGTACACCGATAATTTTTGCTAAATCATGATTTGTGATCCACATATATTTAAATATTATTGAATGTACAATGTGAAGAAGATACTCCATCTGATGTTCAAACTGTCATCTTGATCATACACTGATTTTTACTTAATTTCCTAACTCCATTCAGATCAAAAGTGGAGAGGATGGGTTGCAGAAGGATGCCTCAAGCTTTCCCCATGTTCACTTTGACTTTCTTCAACCAGATAAAATCAGGTCAGTTTTCTGGAACATTCTTTCAATATGTAAATCATCATTTCCTTTGACATTTGTAAATTATCATTTCCTGACATTTGTAAATTCATTTCCCTTGACTTTGTAAATAATTGTTTTACTGTTGGACATTTGTAAATCATCAGTTCCCTTTGACATTTGTAAATCATCAGTTCCCTTTGACATTGCATCATTTTCCTTTAACATTTGTTAAATTATCATTTTACTTGATGGACAATACAATATTTAGTTAGGAAGAGATTGATACTTTTATAACCAATTATATCTGTAAACAGCTTTTTTTCAAAAATACAAATTTTATGAAGAACTTGAATCATCACATCAAATAGCTTGTCCTGAGCAGAACTGCCATCCTTGCAGTCTTTGGAATTTCTCTCTCTCTCTCTCTCATAGGCCAGATGTCCAGCCGCCATGCTCAAACCATCACATTCTGAATTCATCTTCTCTGTGGCCTTCCTCTTCTCCTTTTTGTCGGGATGCTTCATTCCATAGTAGTCTTCAGCCCTTCGTGTCTTTTTATATCCAAAATACTTTAATTTTCCTAATTATACTATCATATCTCTTGCATATTGAGCGCATTATTAACTCTTCCACCTTTAAGCGACTTTACTGCGCCAGTGGAAGTCCGTTGCCGCTATTAGCCGCACACTGCGCCATGAGTTGCTTCCCTATAAGAAGTCTTTCTAGTTTTACTGTTCTCTACTTACTTTTCAATCTTGTTATTCTATTGGGTTGTCCAGTTTTCTTCAATTTAGTATATAATAAATATATATGTTTTATTTATTGACGAGTAGTTGGATCGTTTTTTAAATTTGTTTCTTTTCTTTTACCTCCCTTGAATTAACTGCATACAAATTGAGAAATAATCGATGGAAAGAGTTAAGAAAATATATGCACAATCTTCTCAAGGTTATTAACAGCGCAAGATAATTTCAGTTTCTTTCCAGTTTAAGTGTCTTCTCTTTATGTGCTATCATCATCTATCTTTTTCCTAGTAATGTTATTTCTGTCTTGTATTTGTTTATTTTTGTTTTCAGAGATGTGACCAGAAACTAAAATCAGATCCACTCTACAACTCAAAGACTTTGTATGTGTCCAGTCATTTCTTGGACAAGCAGACGCTGTAAGTATTTTATTCAGACAATAGTCATTATTGCAAGCAGACACTAGTTCTTCTTTTAATGACAGCTATGCTTCTATTTCGATATGGATTGACATGCGATTTAGGTTATTTTAATCTGAGGATTAAATGTTTTTTGTGGCTGTACACGGCTGTTTCATTCTGAATTAGTTCACACAGGAGACATTTCACAGTTGTTAGATCTGTGATTTTCGTTGCTTTAGGAACAGCAATTATGGGGTGACCCATTCAGTGAAGTTGGAACCGTGACTTATGAACTATGAGGATTAAATGGGTACTACAGGAATATTCTAGGTTAAGTATTGAGGTGATCACTACAGAGATCCGTCTGACCGAATGGATTAGGAGCGGCCCCCATGCAGGAGACCCGTATTCAATTCACGATAAGGCCAAAGGATTTTTTCTGTTGTGTGCATAAATGAAAAATTCTAACCTGAACAATTTCACGGCGACTGCACTAGCCATGCACGTACATTCTTCAGGCTCTTGTCCCACCTGTAATACACCACTCCTAAAGTAGTACTACAGTAGTAAAGACGGGTTGTTTTTTTTTTTAACTACAGAGATATTCTAGTATTGTGTAGTGAACAAATTAATGCAGAAATGCTTCGTTTGTTTCAGGCAATGAGACAGTGGTGGGAGTTGAAGACACATCATTTTGATACTGTTCTGTTCTTTAAGGTAGGTCAAACTGTTTGGTAATTTAGGTCAGTACATTTTATTCTTTAATGTAGGTCAAGATGTTTTGTTCTTTTTAAAAGTAGGCCAAGCTGTTTTATTATTCTTGAGTATAGGTCTAGCTGTTTTGTTCCTTAATGTAGGTCAATCTATTTATCTATTTTATTCTGTAGTTTAGATCAAGCTGTTTTAATCTTTAGTATAGGCCAAGCTCATTTATTATTTAGTATATGTCAAGCTGTTTTATCTTTTAATGTAGGTCAAGCTGTTTTGCTCTTTAATGTAGGTCAAGCTGTTTTTCTCTGGATAAGATAGGCCACATCTTGTTCTTGAAGATAAAGAGTTTTATGTATGCACTTTGGTTCATGTTTTAATTAGTAAGTCTTGGTTAACATGCAAATGTGATGAGATATAATTTCTTATGTTGTAGGTTGGCAAGTTTTATGAACTGTACAATATGGATGCTGTGGTGGGGGTACAAGAGCTGGGGCTTGTGTACATGAGGGTAAGAGAAATCTGACTGGGAACAGTCTGACTATTTTCATTTATGAATATTTCAGTCTGTTTGGTGATTACTTCAGTTTGTGACTAGTCTGTCTGTCACGCTTTAGTCTATCTCTCACTACATCAGTCTGCAGGTGTGTTGCTACATCGTCTGCAGATGGCTTCAATCTGCAGGTGTGTCGCTACTTCAGTCTGCAGGTGTGTCGCTACATCACTGCAGGTGTGTCGCTACTGTCTTTTGTTTGTCACTGACATCAGTCATTCATGTGTATATTCAAATCTAATTGTAACTTGTTTTGTATGTCTTTTACTGTCCACATGACCATATACCATCTGCCTTTGTTTACAACTGTCTACATGACCACATACCATCTGCCTTTGTTGTTCTAACCTGTCTGCATTGACCACATACCATCTGTCTTTGTTTACAACTGTCTACATGACCATATCCATTCTGCCTTTGCTTACACCATATACCATCTACTGACTCAACTGTCTATATGACCACATACCATCTGCCTTTGTTGTCTACAACTGTCTGCATGACTACATACCATCTGTCTTTGTTTACAACTGTCTACATGACCACTTACACCCTCTGCCTTTCTTGTCTACATGACCACTTACCATTTATCTGTCTTTATTGTTGACAATTGTCTACATAACTGCATAACATTTGTCCTTACAAGGGGATTGCCATTCAGGCTTCCAGAGATTGCTTACAACCGTTAGTGATGCCTTGATCCAGAAAGGATACAAGGTAGCCAAGTAGAAACAGACAGAAACCCCAGAAATGATGGCAGACAGGTGTAAAACCAGTAAGTGTGGACATTGTTGTTTTTAAACAGAACTCTTAGTAGTGAGCAATATAACCACAGCTCAGAAGATTTTCCCACACTATAGCCACTCTTCCGCATGAATTTGTTATAGGTATTAGAGTTGCACAGGAAATGGGAAGGGTGAAGCATAAATTCTCGGCCACTTTTACCTCATCTGTGTCCGTTATTTATATCTATATGTTACTGTTGCCGTGTAGTTAGATTGGGGACAATCAAGTATAACGAGCAAACCGTACACAAACTGGACGGTTGGCAAACCAAGTAGTCCATAAAATACCCGGTTAGCTGGGTAGAGGACGCTCATCAACATGGGAGGGCAGGTGTCTCAATGATCGCTACCCTAAAATAAAATAGCAACCGAGAAGGCTACGGAGGCGAACCCAGTAACGCTGGTTGAAATCGAACACATCACTTAGGATAGCACAGAGCTCCAAATAGTACTGAAGATTGTGCATGTACACCTGTTCGTGGTGTTAGGCCGTTTATATATCACATTAGACTGATAAAACTGAGAGAAAAGAGGAATATCTATATGTCAGCGAGGAGACTTGTTTAGAGCACATCCACTCTGAAATACTGTTTATCTGTAGGTTGAACAGATCTGTTGCGCTTGCACTACTACCATACCGATAAATCCTTCGATCACTACCGCTTGTCATACTACTACAGGACAGTAGTCTTGTCTCAAGCCACCCGTGGAGGTGGAGTAGGGTCTTGGTCAGTGCCACTCGCTGACCATGTGGCATCCGTGTCGCTTATTTATCGCGCCTGTGTATTAGACTTTTTTTTTTGGTTAATGATCTTTTTAAATTCTTTTTATGAATTCTTCCGTGCTGCATCTGGTCGAATGGATTAGAGCGCAGGTTCAGCATGCGAGACCCGGGTTCAATCTCAAGACCAATAGTTTTTTGTCCGGGCATAAGAAAATCCTAAACTGAATAGTCTCACTGCGAATGCACTAGCCATGTGGCCATTAGTTTCCACGAGCACGTATTCACCCTCCACCTCCCAGCCTAAAAGCGGTATTATAGGAGGAAACAGTTTTTAAAAAATAATATTGACTAAATTATTGTAGTTGTGAATTGTTGTTTCTTGTTCAGTTTTTCTATTGAAATTTTATGAGTTTGTTTTTTCTTGGTTTATCAGTGTTTGATTTCTTTGTAAATTCTTTGTGATTTCACTTAGTGAAGAAAACAACCAAATTTGACAAGGTGGTGAAGCGAGAAATATGTCAAGTTGCTAAGGTACTGGAGCTACAATCATCTTGATGGAGACTGTTTAGATGCTACAAATAGATACATGATGGCAGTTTGGAAAAGGTTTGTGTATTTTATTCTTTACGGTTAGTTCCACTCGTGTGTTGCAGGGCCTAAGGAAGCAAAGAATAGTAATACTGCAACTACAAGGTATGTCTTGAAGCGACTGAGGTAGGACCTAGGGAAGCTACCCTAGTAAATAAAAGCATCACAGAAATTGGATGTGCTGGCCTACTTGTAGGGTATAACTGGCAACTACAATCTCTCTTAGGCTCAAATCACAAAGAATGTTTTAACAAGTGGTCAATATGGAGCGTTCGAAGAAGAAGATTAGTTCATGTAATTTTGGTAGATCTTCATCAGTGGATATGCACTTTATTCTTCATTCAAAACCTTTACTCTGTATACTCTAGTTAGTGTTCTGCTTCTTCTAATTAGCTGAAAGTAAGTCTTCTTCTATGGTGGCCTGAAAGGGAACGTGTTACATTGTGTCACCATACTACAGTAGAACTCCAGATGTGGTACTTCAAAGTGGAGGTTTTTCTGTTAGTAAAATCAAATAGTTATCTATCTGTACAAAGTTGTGTCCTGTTGGATAACATGAAACACTTTGCCTGAAATTTGGGTGTGCCTATACTACTTGCATACAGTAGTGAATGCTGGATAGTGACCCACATAATACACAAGTTGGAGACATTTCAGAATAAATGTTTAAGAAGAATCCTGCAAAATTTCTAGCCAAATACCATAGCGAATGAGAGCTTTTGAAACAAACAGACTGTGTATCCTTGAAGACCATTATTAGAAGCAAAGATGAGAGTGGGTTTGACATGTATGTTATATGTCAGTGGGGGCAATGGCTAGGAAAGCAGATGGGAAGAGAAGGCCTGGATGTCCAAAGGAAACATGAGATGAACAGTGAAGAGAGGTTGAAGGAGTGTGGCTTGAAGCGTGGGAGGCGGTTGGTAGAAAAGCAGCAGAACTGCAACATTGGAAGTCTCTTGTGGAAACCTTATGTGTCAATCGGGACATGAAGAGGATATAGATAGATCCTATTTGGTGAAAGGGGCACATCATACTCACGTTCTCTGCGCAAACCTCGCATATCAGAAGTAATAGTTAACTTGATCGATAAGAATGACTGAAAACAAACGAACAACATTGTATCACAGTTTAAAGTGTGTTGACTTTGACCTAACCTCTGTTTAAAATACATTTTTTAAACTGGGACCCCTTTGATCCTAACATTTACTTGGTCAGATTGCATGAATACAACCAGGAATAAAACTACCACTTGAGGTGAAGTAGGGTTTTCATCAGCTCTTATTTGCCAATGCTGATTACTGTTTGGGTCATCCCCTACATAATCCCCCTTGGGTTATAGGGGAAACCAAATAAAAAGATCTAAAACCAGATGTGCTGGCTGGGTCTGTAGGC
>JADZMA010000702.1:0-30697 GCA_020796225.1 Arion vulgaris | reverse complement strand
GCGCGGGCGACTAAAGAAAGCGCGGCAACCGGTCCGCCGGGGCGACTAAAAAGACAATTTACCGAGATGACACACAATGCACTGCTACGTGATACCTGGTCGACCCTGTTCACGGAACGGTTGGCGATACCAGCAAAAAATCATCACGGCAGTTGGTGGAGTCACAGCTGGAAATACACAGCCAGCCTGCAGAAGAGAACAGCCACTATGTGCATGATCCAAAAAGAACTACCCTAAGCAATCGCGGATCGCGCCTACACGATGGATCTACAACAGATCTGAAGAGTGGAAGCGGAGGCTGTATCTATGTACATATCCCAACAGAAGCAAATACAACCTTAACTGGTAAATTTGTTTCAAACTACATAGAAACTCAAAAAACACTATTACAGGCACCAATCATGATCAATAATTTAACTCTGACTGCAAGTGGTAACACCATGACGGCTATCTGTTTTACTGTTCAGATAACCATCATCCACAAAAAAGAGCTCATAGGTCTCTACCAACAAAAGGGTTACGCACTTCGGTGCTGCATCACACTCACAGTGCCAGGCTAACGAGAGGCAGACAAACTTATAAGAACAGAATGTGAACAAATAGATAAGTAAAAATCACATACTTTGAAAAAAAAAAAGCCTATCATGGACATTAGAAAGAACCTACCCATCCAACGATGAGCTGCCCACACACACTTGACCGACAGGACAGGCCTATCATCTTCCGATTCAGGATAGGTCATAACAGACTAGACAAACACTCCTTTGAAGCTCGGTGTCCCAACCCTCTGTCCTCAGCACTGAACAAACACAAGAACATATCCTGCAAATTAAGACCGCCTCTTATGCTACTCCAAGAAAGGTAATGCAAGCCCTACAACACAACACTACATTCAAAACTTCACTTACTAAGATGAGCCTCAGAACTACAGTCGATTTCATCATAAAACGTGTCAATAACGTAATCATCAAGCGATCGCAAAAGAAGTGTTCTGTAACAACCTGCAAATAGACAGCCGAATGGGACCCGGGCAGGATGTTCGTAACAACTTGCAAACAGACGGTGAATGGGAAGAGAAGGAGATGTTCCGCGTAACAACGCGCAGGCTGACAGTGAATGGGACGGTGAGATGTTCTGTAACAACACAAACAGATTAGGATGAAAAACTTTCTATATTTTATTATTCACCAGTATGTTTATAAAAACATGAAGTGTTATATTGTAATTCACCAACAACCACACTGAACAGCCCTGGCAGATGTCTGAATCTCATACCTTTTCCAAGCGAGACAAGTTCAACATCATGAATTAATTCAGCATTAGGAGAAATCCCCGATTCTTTGTGCCTGCTGCTCAAGCATATGCTGGTGCAATGGTGAAGCCTGGGTGCTCTTTGCTGGTCATTTCTTGATTGCCACTTCTGGGCCATTTTACAATGTAAGGATCATCCACTTCTCAAGGACAAACTTGGCAGATTTCGGCTCATGCAATGCCCGATCATGTTTGACAGAAGTTGACTAGAATATGACAGAAGAAAATCAAGACAGAGTTTTACTGTTAGTAAATAGTTTAACAGTCAGAAATACAGTTAGAGGAAATAGAAAAGAGCATGCATGTTATATATCATATATATTTTTGCATGTGACAGTCAATTTCCTCTTAAAATAAATGGAGACAATATCATTCAACACTCATGGAGTACTAATACAGAGATAAAAAACATTAATTTAGTGATATCAAGTCAACATTGGGCAATAAATACAGACAACAAAATATACCCAAGAATTTCGTATATGTAGCACAAGTGTTGCAAATAATCATACCATCATCAATCACTCAACAATGTGTACTTACACTCAACTGCAGCATAGTGCTAAGGGTCTTGTCCAATACCTCGGTCAAAACAGGCGTGTTATACCATTGTCTTTATTGGAGATAGAGTCCTCCTATAACAAAAATATAGACTTCAATTAGTATTTTCATATCAGTTCAATGTTTTGTTAACATAAGAGGACAACATATCTGAGTAAACTTGATATCTGTTCAAATAATTGTAACATTGTTTGTAACATAGTTCTTACATAAAGTACACTTTGCCTTCTTTTTCTTTTCTCAGTCCTGGTTTGTCTCACAGTATCAGGATAAGAAGAGATTTTAAACAAGCCCTTGTGTGCTCTTCATAATAGTCTCTTTCTTCACCTCTGTTATCACTGAGTCCACCTATACACTTTGTATCGGGTAATTATGTAGAATTAGGAATTAGAAATATGACAAATGTATTTTAAAACAAATGAATCAAATTATAAACAGCTGATATTAACTACAGTTGCCTAACATTTTAGGTTAGGTGAGAGGTTGTAGTGTACACCATCGAGTTGAACTCCTGAACATCGAATAGTCCCTTTTCACAAAATTAAGTATTAGAATTGGAGGTCATGAGCTGGTCATATTTTTGTTTCTATTTTGAATTTACATAAATTTACAGAAAAGGGCAGAAGAATATAAACTATTTAATAGAAATGCTGATGGGAAAAATGGTGTTCGATTATGAAAAGTAATGTAGGGAGTTGTTTAATGGAAAGACAAGAATAGTTAACTTAATCAGCATTATGCATAAGTGCTAGGCATTAGAACATTTATATCCACAGAACAAAGCGGATGGCAGAAGTTTGGAAGATTCAGGTGCATCAGTTGATGGCTGTTGACACTTCGCTGCCACATTTTTCTTAAGTCCTGACTCACTGTCCGCGCTATTTTTTGGCCATGATCAGTTTTCAACATACGTCGCCAGATCAAAGTACAAATTTGTATCACATTCAAGTCAGTTTCATCAATGTCTAAAGTCTGAATCAAAGTCATTTTAGACCTGACTATCATCGACATACATGGCTCATTTTATGAAAATCTTGATTACCACGAAAAATATTCAAAATTAGACTTATTATAATGCCGCATATATGCAAATCCATCATTTGGAAATTTCTTCTGAACAATCGGAAGTAGTCGTAATGTAATGCGGTGTCTGATCAGCAAACTCCATGAAAAAGCGATGTTAATACACTAATTAAGAGGTGAATACTTTAAGCCTAATTTAAATATTTATCAGTTACCGAAGGAAAAAATTTATGTTTGATATCGAATTACTAAGAAGTTCACAATGAAGTATCTCTAAGTGCAACCCAGACTATCATACCTTCATTCTGAACGTTCAAAAATTACGTTCACATTGTAGACATGATATAGCAAAATTCCGATCCGTAATCTCTGCTGGCTTGTTACCAGTCGATCCGAACAAAATGGCAGTAGTCTCTGCTCCAAAGTGTGCGGCCACCGCGCCAACTTTAAGGCAGCAAGACCACGCTTACCGTTGTATACGTCTCTTTAATATGGTGTTTGAAAGATAGACTCACGATCCAAAGGTTATTTAAGATGGCGCAGCCTGTCTCTGCGCTCGATGGTAGTGTTCATCAAGGTTACATGGGGTAGGTCAGCGCGGCGATAGCGATTATTCAGGCACAGACATACCACGCTTTTCAGGATTGACACGCAAAGGCGAGACTCTCACACCAACCGAGATGGTATGCAATGTTTGCTCTTAATGCCGTCAGCCATCTAAGTCTATCGGCCCAATCCTATATATTAAAGACATCATCTGCAAATGTAATCTATCATTATTTAATCGGTTAGCTGAATTTGCCTTCATTGCTGTGTATAAATATTAAACAACCATGGGTGATAGTGGAGAACCCTAGAGTAATCTGGTTATATCGTGCTGGAATCAGTGCTCCATGTTCCCTAGCAAAGTACCTTAGTTCTCCTCATTAAAAACAACTATCAGTTCACCAGCCAAGGATTAACTACATTTAATCAAAAGCGCCCTACATTATTGAAAAATTCCTTGTTATAAGCATTCTCCGTCATTAGCCACCTTAGTCTCTTTGCTTGGATTGGAAGCCTTCATAAACATCATCCTGGCGATGCCAGCATTTGTCCATGTCCCTTTCATTGGCGGTGTACAAGTGTCAGGGGATGTGGTCATTCTCCAAGTATTTTGTGCCTTTCTGGCCCACCTATCTTCTCTAAATCAATTACATATATATATTTGCAGGTGAGTATCACGGTAGCTGCTGAGCAGTTTAGGATCCTTCCCATGTTTGTGGGCGGTATTAAATAACTATGAAGCCAATCCTCGGATACCACAGCATTCTGTACACTTTTATTAAATCCATCACAACTGCATTAATAACAGTCTCGTCCAGCTGTTTGATGTGATGATATTGGACACCATCAGGCCCTGGGCCCGGTGCTGTGGCTTGCCTTGGAGTGCATTAACAAGCATCCTCCTTTGTTAAGTCGATGTGGAGTTCTCCCAGGCTAGTAATATCACGAAAACACTTATGATATTATAAGTGGTAGTTTTATCACCTTTTCTGTCTGTTTCCCACGAAAGCGATGAAGAACCCTGCCCTTTTCTGCATCTGTTGTCGAGCCCGGATTAAGCGGGAGTCACGTAAAGTAAGAAAAGACTGGCTGGTATTCCTCCTGTTCATTTCGATGAAACTGCCAGTACAGAATTGATATGAGACTTGTCGCCTGGACTTCGCAGTGTCAGCGTCCTCCACTGCTCCCACCCTCTTTGTCTCACTAGCCAATGCTGAAATCCCCAGTGGCTGTGGCGAATAGCAGACTTTTCAGCCACATACACATCATTCTAGGTTCTTCTTTACGTGCTCTCTGCCATGACTTTGTAGCAGCCTCTTTTTCCAGCCATGCTTTTCAACATTTTCATTCCACCAAGGTGGTTGCAGGAAAGGAATCTAGCAGTCTTCTTTCTGGCAGTCTTATACCCCATTGTGAAGATGAGATACATGTGTGTCTGTCCTGTCATGCAATCTCCTTCAAACCAAGGCATATATGCGGGTTAGCCAGGATAGAGACCTCCACTTCACAGAACACTAATGATGTTAAGAACACTGAGAGAATCAAGCGTGGCATGTAAAGTGGATGGCCCGAGCTGAAGACAATTGGCCAGGTGACTACGATTTGCGGCGTACCAAAGGAAGAATGGATCCCAGCGAATGGTGCGTGATAAACTATCTCAGCGTTATCATTACTCTTGGAAGGGAATGTAGAGGTGGGAGCAGCATGAGCTGATCTACGCGGTTAAGCAGCTGATGAAGATAGTACGAGGCGATGATGTTGTTGTATATGCGATGGGTCAGTTTAGCGTGGTGAGAAATCGTGGGGTTTCTTGGCTGTGCATGGTAGGGTTGTTGCAGAGCAGTAGGGCATACAGGACAACTACTTCTAGTGTGAGGATGGAGTTGAAGCGTTACTGCTGCCTCCATTGGATTCTGGGACTTCATTTGCTGGGACAGTTATTTGTATCTGACTCTCAGTCGTGCTAGAATCCAGAAAGACGGAGTTTGAGTACTTGAGTGAATGTCGTCTATAAGTTTCTAACCTCCAGCGGCTTATGTGGATATACTGTCTGGGCATGTCGCGGGTGTTCTGATAGCGCGAGAAGAGTGGACAGGCTGCATCAACAGCATTGATTGATAGAGTTGAAGATGGATAAGGGGATATTCTTGGTCTGCCGCGACTCTCTGTTGGATGAGACACTAAAATCGATGTTGAATCGATCAAGTGATTTTAAGCGGTTTGGGTTACGATTGTTCCGTCGAACTGGATACCTGAGAGAGGCAGAGTAGGAAGAGTGTATTTAATCAGAGCCACGAGGGACATCAATGTGCATACTCTTGATATCTGTTAGGGACCCCAGGCATATGGGTCTGCCCAAGAATTCACAATAGCGTCAGTTAGTAACAATAACCAATTACTAAAGTTCCAAAAAAGAATTGAAGAAGTTATTTGTCCTATTCCCAGGTGGAAAGATAACAGGTGGCCTGTCCCTCTTTTTAGGTAAAGCGTAGGGATGGAAGCTTTAATTTAAGTTCTAGGAACTGGGTAAGTACGCCCGTTGATATGTTGTATCCGTGTTTATGTAATGTGGTCTATCCATCTTTCTTGGTCTTCCCTTAGCTCTAATTACCAGTTATTGTCACGCTTGTAAAAGTTTTTTGTTTTAATCCCAAGAAGAAATTGTTTGGTGAACATTCTGTGCCTACAAGGCACCTGAGTCTGTTTAAGATTATAACTTTATCTGATTATTTCGTGTGTACTTTGCCTTTATATTCTGAAGTGTATATCCCGTAATGTTTATGTGTCAATCTGTATTTAGTTCTTTGCTGAGCAGCTGACTAGACCAGTAATTAGTCATCATTAGGAACAAAAAAAATAGCAACCTCTAGATGTTTGGGGGTTGATAGAGGTAAACAGTAAGTACAATATGGTTTTCCCATCAGAGTTAGTCTAACAATGTTGTTCTTTCAATGATCGCATTTATCATAGTGCACTATGACTTTAGGACAGTTACAATCTTGATATTACATATTACACTATTTCTTTCTGGTGTTACCTAGTAAAAAGACTTATCACAAGCAAGGATATTTTGTATAAGTGGATAACATAATCAATAATGAGGGGAAAAATGTAAAGATAATGTGGAATATGGGCATCACTGATAATATCTGGAAATCATGATAATTAAGTTGAATGTTGTAGACTAAGCTGCACAAATTGGACAGCCCAAGCTTGTGTGATAACTAAGGTGACTGTCTATATTCTCTACAAACCCAGGTAGATTAAATATGCTCTACTTCTACCATGAAAATAGCTCCTTCAAATACAAGAGTAGCATTGCTTAGGAATTTTAGGAGGGGATCCGCTTTCACCATAAGCATAGTCTGCTTTACAGATAGTTTAACCTTCTCCCTTCCTCATTGAGCCACTCCAATGTCCAGAAATAAGCACACAATGACTTGTCCTGCAAGATGGAGAGATTTTACAAACAATTTATAAACATATTTGTTCACACATAAATTTCTCATATTATGAAAGAGCTAATACTGATTTAGTTAGGACTAGAGGCACATACTGGTCAAGACCATGCTGTATATCCCTTGTGGTGCGCCAAAGTTTGTGTGGCTAATAGGCGCAAAAGTTGGCATAATCTTCAATGCCAACACCTGCAGGGACCTACCTGACTGCTGGAAAGGGATCAATGTTTTGTGAGACAACTTTTTCAAGTATTAGACAACTACTAATCTTTTTTTAGAACTTACCTCACAGGCACATGATGTAATAGCGAAACCTCCCCAAGTCCATAAAGAGGCAAGCTTCAGTCAGATAGGACTGTTACTGGAGAGATCATCATACTGTTGCATTTAAGTCAAAAATCTCCAAATGAAGCCAGTATTTCTAATATCACCAAAGAAAAAAGCTGAACAGGTCGAAGTTATTGTGAGGGAGACAAAATGACCATAGCCTATCTCATAAAGAAAGAATCAGAGAGGGAGATGTGTGTGTGTGTGTGTGTGAGGTGTTGATCAAAGCGGCCAGGTGTTTGGTGAGGAAGGTAGGGTGAGTACCTCACGAAAAATGACAGCCCGTATCTGGGTCATTACATGGATAGTCGCAGTCCCTCGCCAGTCCCATTTCTCCCACACCTAGCTCATGTTTGGCTCCATGTGCCTACAGACAACAGTCTCAGCTGACTGGCTAAACAACATGGTGGTGGGGTAATCTGCTAACCCTCTCACTTCCCTCCTTTCTTTCCCTGCCCACATCCCTTTTCCCCCTCCAGCATTTCTTATTACAGTGAGCTCTAATGGCTTCTCATATGACCATTCAGATCTGTTTGCTTTTCACAGCATAACTGAGTAGATGTAGTAAACATTTGTATAATATTTGACAATGTACATACACCCTCTATAGTTGGAAAGAAGTCAGAAGAATTACTAACTAGATCTGAGGATCTAGAGAACCAATGTGTGCTGCTTTCTGTGGGCTGACATCCATCGTGCAGGCATTTTGCCAGTGACTCAGGGCGTGATGATCCTCTTGCCGTGAACATTTGGACACATGCCTAGAGTATAACAGAGCTGGCGTGACCAGCCGACAGATCAGCAGCAGGTGGTGGCGAATACATAACGACATCATTGACATTTGAAACTATCATAGACATTTGTTGGCGTGCTGTTGCTCTTTTCAGGTGGGCAGAAGTCACAGGGCTGCGGCACTGTTTGTGCAGTGACAGCTGGGAACTGTGAAATCGGTGTCGGCACGAATATCAAGGTCCATGCCAGACAGAGGTAACTGGGCTGTTCTGTGCCGACAAATTGACTAGAAAAACAAAACAAGCAAATGCAAACATAGAAATGCGACCGCCCGAAGGAAGGTCCCAAATGACTTAAAGGCAAATATTCTCCATCTCTGGTGTTGTATCATACAGTCAAACAAGATTGAACTCTAAAGTATTATATACATTTAAATTTTGTGTGTAATCATATGAAACCAGTGTTGTGTTCTGCTGGCGATGGGCTGGTATCCTATGAGTGACTGCTATAAATTTCAAAGTCTGCTATAAATCATATTATTCAGATCTTACATTCTGTATCTATCAAGTCTGAAACCTATCAGCTCCTAGAGAAATATCTATACTATCTAAGCCATAAGTGAACACTAAAACTATAAACGCAGACCTGCTTGCAAAGTATGAAAACACTATTTCTGGCGGTGACTTCAATGGACACTCTCCGCGTTGGGCTGCCCGAACAACAACAGGACAGGAAAATTAATAGAAGAACTATGTGATACAACAAAACCTATCAGTATTGAGATGCAGAATCTCCACCCAGCTCTGCGCCAAGAGCTCACCTCACTACTCAGCACAAGCCTGACCATCTGCTCATCGACAGCAGAATCCTGCCATTCTCAAATACTTGATGATACTCGGAGTGATCACAAACCACTCCCTTACTGCTATAACAGCTGTAAGTGAGCCTGTCGAAAGAAAAAAAAACACGATCGGAACTTCAAAAAGCTAACTGGAACTTTTTGCAGGGACAACTGACTCTCTCTTACACAAGAGTTGATGCCAGCAGTGTGAGACTTTGAGCGAAAAGTAACAAAGCAATTCTAAAAGCCTCATCGTAATGTATCCCAAGGGCAGCCAAAAATCACACGACCATTTGGAAGACCAAGACATACAAGACACTCATCTGTAGAAAAAAATACATTAAGAAAAACACTGATCCACACCATCACTGGACATAAAGTGCAATAAAATAAAGCTGTGCAAAGTAAAACTTGCAGTTAGGAAGGCTAAAAATGAAAAATGGATAGACACATGCTCAAAGCTGAGACTTCAGAGCGTAATGAAATAAAGCCACAAGCGTTGGTCAACATATCTGTCTAGAGATAGTAGGAAGACAAATCCCAAACCAGTGATTGATAGATGGAAGGAAAACAATCCCACGTGAAGACAAGAAAAAGCAGAAACACTTCAACGTTGCTTTGCATCAGTGAACAGGCAGGGAACTCACAGAATGAACTGAAAGCGTCTGAACCACTTGAAGCAACAAGAAAAAGCTCAAGCAGTAAATGCTTCCATTTTGAGAAAGAAATTATTGAACCCAGGAATTAAGAGCAACATTCAAAAATCAACAAGAAAAGTCTCCTGGACCAGATAAAGATCCCACATGAGATGCTTCTAAACTTGGGTCAATAGGGAAGTCAGTTCTCCATCTAATTAACATGACATGGAGAAACTGGAAAGCTCCCAAACTGAAGGAGTGCCCATATTATCCTATCCTGAAAAACACCAAACCTCCAGGTGAACAGAAGCTAAAATAATCTCCCTAACATCATATCTAGGAAAAATTAGCTGAAAGTATGAAATTGTTGTCTCTACTGGTTTCTTAGAAAGTACCAACACTCTATACCATAATAGTGAGTTTATATTTAGCAACTGCAGAGGACCAACTCTTTGAAACCTCCAAAGAATACCATGACAGCTTCGAACAACAAACACACAATAGCCATCTTCTTTGACCTGCAGCAGGCTTACGATCGAGTATGGAAAGATCTCATATGAAGATGATGGACATTGGAATACATAGGAGGTGTACAACTGGATTAAATTAGCTGATTGACCGTGCAGTCCAGACAAGGAAATCGTAGTGCAATTTCATCTAAGGAAGGAGTCTCAGAAAGAGAGAGGTTTTACAGGGCTCATCCTAAAAATTGCACCTCTTTCTCATATCATCAATGATCTTGCAAGTCAGATTCACGGCTGAAAAAGCTATCACATAGGCAGCCTTACTATTTGGCAAGCCATCAGGATGTAGAAAGTGGAGCACGTAAGCAGAGACCTAAGCTCATGACTACTGCCAGACATGAAACTAAAGATAGTGTGCCAAAACAATGTATACAATCTTTCACTCATATCTACTACAATTATAAACAGAATATCACCTTGAATTTAGACAATCACCAACTGCTAGAAACCTTTCACACATATCTTGGAGTAACATGACCGCCAGCTCAGCCTGAGAAGTATATTTGTGAATGTAAAAAACCGGCATTAAGAAGTGCAGCTATTGAAGAAACACTGGCACAACATGGGGATCGAGTTAAAAGACACTCTGAGGAAACATATCTTGGTTATCCGGCTCTGCAAAGGTACAATAGTGCTCTTCTAACAACTTGCTCCAAGACAAACCTTAATTCTCTGGACAGAGTACAGGAATAATGCCTTCGCCTAATCCAGTGGAGCAATGAGGTCCAGCACCAGCGCCGCATGTAGAAATACACACAAAATGTGGAACCTCTTGGGCTCGCGTGAGGACAGATGCGGTTAAGCTTATGAAAGGAGCAAAGAATGAATCAAGATCACCTATTAAACTACTTGCTGAGTAGCGGCAGAAACAAATTAAACAAGTCAATCCTCCACCGTAGTGAGTCAAGACAGATACCACCTTCCGAAACATAAGACAGCAGCTGCAAGTAATATAAGCTACCACATACATCTTGAATACCTGGGGAGTGGAACAAAATTGATAGATAGAACCTTCGCGGCTCCAACCCAGTCAGCCTTATGATAGCATCTCAAAGAACCATTGATCCCTATCTAAGAATGGGTACATGTCTATACTGATGGATCTTGCATTAAAGCCACCATCAAAGCGGAGTTCTGGAGCATATATACAATACCCAGACAGATCATCCGAAGAGCTGTTTGGTGCGTAAGGGAGATATGCTCAATTATGAGGCTGAAATTCATGCGATAAACAGCTTTGTACCACCTGAAGACTGTTTTAGTGCCTTTCCATCAAGGCACAAAACATAATTATTTTCACAGATTCAATGTCTGCCCTTCAAGCTCTACGTCAAACAGGACGTGTGCTGGCCTGTATATTCAGCATGATGTTGCTGCCATGCTCACGGATGTCTTTGGGAAAGCGGCGAACAAGTGGGTGGAATGCAGGACAGGCGGTAACCTATTCCCAGTCACCCGAGGAGGTTAAATCCTCCACCAGGTAAGAATCAACTATCTCGGAAACCTGTTGTTTATGATGACTGTTCGCCTCAGCTGTCTAGGAAGAAATGCAGACTTACAGGACAAGTTCTCAATGGCCTGTGACCAGTTTGGCCTCACATTAACACCAAAAAAACAGGTCATGTTCCAGCCGCTAGAGAACAGTATTGGGTAGTCATCAACCCATTAAACACACCAGCGTCTCAGTCAACTTTGCTTATCTTGGCAGCCTCCTATTGAATCGACAGAGCTTATAGATTCTAGAAGGTCCCACAATGGGATATCCAAGAAAGCCAGGTGCTGGATTCGGAGTTCAGTCCTTGTGTGGAGCGAGGAAGGATAAGCTTATGGTCACAAAAGCAAAAAAAGTTACCAGCCTTAATTGTAACCGTACTTGCTGTATCGCTAAGCCCGAGACATGGACGATTAACCTGTGAATACGCATAAAGAAGATTAAAATCATTTCACACAAGCTGTCCTCATAGATAACACAAAATAAGCTGGCAGGACAAAAATTCCGAACCCAGCGAAGTCCTCACAAGAGCAAAAGAGATCCCCAGCGTCAACACCTGTTGCAGAAGGCCTAACTGAGATGGAGTCAGTCCACATTGTGAATACCTGATAACGCATCCCCCAAAACAGTTGATGTATGCGCGAGCTTGAAGGGGGCGAGCGTTTGTGGTGGACAGAAAAACGCTTTAAAGACACTCTTAAAGTGTCTCTAAATGCCGATATGACAATGCGTGCTGGGAGTCCCTTGCGCAGATGCGTAAATGTGGGCGCTGTAACAATAAGAGGAACCGAATAGATGAGGGTCGTCATTGTTGATCTGAAGGCGAGCAGCGGCGAAGACAGGCACTATCGCTTACTGTATCATATCGTCCATGTGCCACCTGTGGTGGGGATTCTGTTCTAAGTTGGACTCTGCGGTCACCTCCGCGCACGCCAGGAGGTGCGGCCAGTACCATCTGAGATTGTTGTCATCATAAACTGTGAGTAGGCAGTAATATAAGAAGATGGTGGACATTGTAATCCTGAACTTTATCCCTTATAGACATCAAAATAACCGTTGAGTGGATCCCTGGACATTTCAAACACACCTAAGAGCCCAATAAGCAGATAGGCTAGCCAGAAAGAACAACCAGCCACAACAGCTCTCCATACAGTAAGCAAATACTAATGACAACAAATAAAGAAATTTGGCTGAACAGATGGGCCATAGGAAACACAGGAAGAGGTGTACACCCGCCTCAGCAGCCTAACCTTAATGACAACATCAACCACCTTACAAGGAAGAGATCAGGCGCCGTTTTGAACTCCCGAGACAACACATAACATAATCCTTGAACAGGAATTCATCCCCAACACACTCCAGAGTGCCAACTGTGCGCACATCATCATGAAACCATTCACCCCCACCTCTTCAAGTGCCAAGCACTAGATGACATCAGAAGACCCTCCTTCCTCAAGAGCCAGATAAATGGAATACATTATACTGAACAAAAGAACAACTTACAAACACATGCAGATACCATTACAGCATTGGGCCGAAGGGCAAAAAGCTCAAAATAGCTGGATCATTGAAGAAGAAAAAATCACTTGTATGATACTCATGTCACTATATTTAGATGAAGAAGAACCTCAAATGCTGGCGGAAAGTTTTTTCTATTTTTTTAGACATGACAGTGAATACATATATTTTTATATTGTCAAAATTCTTCCCAGAATTTGACATGATATAAATTCTACAAATATTGTGGATCAGCTTGCCAAGAACTATTTAGACCTAAAGTATCCTCCTCTGTTGCTAATGCTGGCAATAGGGGTTATGAATATTCAAATAAGGAAAAGACCAGTGTGTACCGCTCTCGGGCGGGGAAGTGACAGAGACCATGTGTTCTACATGCGAAAAGGGTGTTCACCACTATTGTTTTGAAAAACATCATTGTAAAAGGTCAGGTATAATAAATATATATGAAATAACATATTATATAACTATATTTGGTTGTATGTATCTTACCTTGAAGTTGTAATTACATGTATTGTCTTTTCTATTTTTGGTACTTTGTCATTACCCGGTCGCAACTGACAGGAAGACCTATTTTTAGAAATTGTCGGAAAGTGTCATCTATTTTTAGATATGTTGTAAATAGTCGTGGACAGTCCACTTGGGACCCAGGTAGGTCAAGCATTAGTATGTGGATACATTTGTTCAATTTGAGGGAAAGACAATTCAGTCAATCTTTCTTGAAAATACACATCCTATATTATATGATACTACTATAAACTTAACAGTGATAACAAAAACAAAGACAGGAGGAAAGGAGGAACAATTATATTATAGAATATTATTATATTATAGATAAATAATAGTAAATATTAAAATATTTTAATATTAATGTGTTGACACTATACTGCTGCGTGTTGACACTATACTGATGTGTGTTGGCACTGTACTGCTGCGTGTTGACACTATACTGATGTGTGTTGACACTATACTGCTGTGTGTTGACACTCTACTGCTGTGTGTTGACACTTACTGCTGTTGTAAAAACAGGCAATTAATTGCACAGATATACTGCCACAAAATTTAAAAGCTTGTGATTGTTGAGTTTGGGATTGTTACCCATTTACCATCCAAGACGCTAGAACTTAATTAAAAAGAAAAAAGGTAAAATGAAAGGAAGCGGTAATTATGTGGCTTGTTTTTTCAACATGAAACCCTTAAAAACGCAAATGGAATAAACCGCACGGACTGTTCGACCTTTGGGAAAACACCGGACAATCGACATGCCTACGGATACCCAGGGTTCCGAAGTCGCTCAGGTCTTTTTGCGGCCGGCTAATGACAAAGTACCCTATTTTTAGATATGCAAATGAGCTAATTTGCATGTGTCAATTTTACATTTTGTTGTCGTAATCTAACTCAATATTCAATATATACCCTTCCTATTTTTTCGATCCAGAAGCACTTGAGCTTTCAACTCTTCGGTTTGGTGCCATGGACATTGTAAATCTGGAGAACCTGTGGCTTTTCTGCCAGCCCATGCAATTGAACCGACTACAGATGGCTTGTCACCCATCGTCCAACGAACACGCTATACCCTTCCTATAATATTACATGGTGTCAGAACAACAGAAGGTGTCTAAAACAAATAAAAAACACCCAAATTTACTAAATAATGCTCAGGTTTTGGATAAATGGCCAAAAATCGTTTTGTTAAAAGGGTTAACTATATTAACATAGTTTGACATATTTTCTTATCTTTTTCATCTATCCCGTTGAACACTTTTTTCTATCCATAAAATGAATGGATGTGTCAGTTAGGTAGGTATTTTATCAGATTCAACATTTTTTCCCCGCTCTAACACTGTGTATAAAAGCTAATACTAAACTAAGATATATGTATCTGTGGTTACAGCTTCTGTTCTTCTGAAATCCATTTGTGAGTAAAGTTGATCTTTTTTGGGATATGAATATTATTTGGTTTGATTTCTTGCTGACTGTTCTTAGTTCTATTCTGCGTCCATCAGGGCTGTAGTGTGTTATGTGGTAGTGTTTTGTTTTATCTACAAGTGACTTCATTGTTTCTCCTTTTCTGCTGTTTTTACTTCGTCTTTCCCTGAACGATTCCACCCCCCACGTTGAAATTTTTGGTCTCTAAGACAGTGCCTCTATATTTTACTTTCTTTCGCTGTTTAAATTATAGTGTCTTTTCCTCAACTACACTGCCCTGGTTTGCTTTCACTTTCAACAGAGAATAATGATGAATTATTTTTATAAACTGAATACAATCATTTTAAAATAAATTATTACTGTACTTGCCAAAGTGAAAGTAAACTTCCTCTATTCTGCTGGAGTCGAATGGTGACCATAAAGCAATGTCCAACATAGTGAAATGTAACTTGTCTCCTTCACAGGCTTCTTCACCCTCTCCAATACTTCTTGACGATTCCTCCATCTTTCTTCTCTGTAATCGACGCCAGCTACTGCCCCTGGCATTCCGTCGCAATTTCACTGACGTATTTTATATTAGAAAATGGTTTACTTGACGCAATCGAACAGACAATCTTTACATATGAACAAATTTTCAAATTGAAATGTACGGCTCTTACAACCGTTCCTAATTTTGAACTAGAACTTTCCAGCGTTATCATTTGGGGTACTTTCCTTCTGCCGTCTGCGCATGCGTATTGGTTATATGCGTTCTGTTTTCAAGAACGACACAAATATACTCTTACTACTACTACCTACACCAGTGGTGGCTCGTCATTAGGGCAAGTGGGGCCGGGCCCCACCAAAAGTATTGTGTACGGGATTTTTTTTATGAATTAAAATATAACCTAACCCAAAATCATGATATTTTTCGGCAAATTTGTGTCTGGCCCAACAACAAAAATGATCACGAGCGCCACGCTACTTAAATATACTATTACTACTACTACGTTTGCTTGAAGAAACAAAGAATGAAGTGGTTCGGCCATAGAATGCAACTAAACTCCACTGTATACAGCTTTACAACATCGGGAAAGAAGGCGAGGAAGACCATGAAATGGTTAGATGCGTGCGGATTAGGTAGCGCGGGCCGTAGCAAATTTTAGGGGGCCAGGTTTTGTATGGATAATAAAATAAAAACAACTTTTACAAACAAACTTTTCTGATTTAATGTGAGAAATTTAGAGATAATACTAGACAAATCAATTTTCTAAATAAATTTCTTTCAATGTTCATTAAGGTGAGGTTATTTAGACGATCTTGTCCTATCATGTTTCTTAACTCACTTTTTATACACTTTAATGTTGAAAAAGAACGTTCTCCGCTGTAGTTAGTAATCATTAAAAACTAGTAAATTCGTAAGACTATTTCTACATTTGGGAAACACGACTTCTAACAAATTTTCCATTATGTTTATAAAATTGCAGTTCTAGAGCCTCATGTTTTTTTGCAAATAGCAGCAGCTACATTAGTTTTTAAGGGAAATTCAGTGAACTGCATAGTTCGTCGCCTAGGCTTTCTTCCAAATCCTCTTGGTAAGAGCTGACAATTTTTGGAGTTCTTTTAAAGATCTTTTCCCTTAATAGATTTTAACCCCGGAGTTTTCCCAAATAAAAGCCCTCTATGGTAACCTAAATAAAATTTTCAAACAAAAAGAACAGTTGCCCTTTTAGTTTTGTAAACCCAATTTTTCCGGGATTTTTGTTTGTTGGTTTTATGTAAAAAAGACTTTACAGAATGTATTGTTTAAGTTTTTTGGCCATTCACCAATATCGTTGATACTTTTTATTTTGTTGTTTTTTTGGGATGATTTCTTTTGAAGCATGTGCTGTGCTTTTTCCTTTGGCTTAAAGTGTATGGAAAAATTGGGAGGACTTTTTTAATTCGATTTGGCCCGTGAAAATGTAAATCGTAAGATTTTTGATGATTTTAAGGGTAATATTGGTAATGATGATTCTTCTACCTCCCTTTCATCACAAAGAGGAATTTCTGTATTTTCTCTTATTTCGTTAACCCAGACCCCACACGAATTTAAAAATTCAGACGTTTTGGGGTTTTTTTAAATCTGGTTTTTTTCCATTTCATCTGTCACATGGCCGGGGCCCCCAGGCGCGGGGCCCGACATTTTACTTGCTACTGGGCTAACCCGGGCTCTGGTTAGATGGAGAGAACTCCAAAAAAAAAAAATAAATCACCCCCACTAGCTCGGGAAAAACTAAAACAAACAAAACAACTATCGGGCCCACCGGTAACAGGGGGGACAAAATAAGAAGCAGAAGAAGAACGGCCCGTCCGATTCTTTTGTATCAAATGCACTTTTAAGATATTGGGTTAAAGTTTTAATCATACCCTTTTCGGATTTTGCAAATAAACCCCCCAGTTTTTTAAACCCTGGTGATTTTCAGGCATTATTATTCAGTAGTTTCCCGAATGGAAATGATCTCAAGAGACACAGATCCCCCAGTATAGTCACCCCCCCGACGGAAAGAAGGGGGAACCCCCGTCAATTATCCCCAGAAAATTCACCCAACACAAGAGGTAAAAACGAAATAAAACCCGCCCAAACAAAAAAACCCCGATAGAAAACAATTAAAACGGAACATGGAACGTTCGAACTTAGCAAAAAGTGGAAACTAGAAAACAACAAGAAATGACAAGAAAGATTAAAATTGGGAAAAAGGAAATGAGATGATGGGGAGGAAAAATGTATTCAGACAATTTTTTAGAATAATATATTCAGGGGGGAAACAATCACAAAAAAGGGGAGTAGGATAAAGACGCCGAGAGAGCAAAATGGTGGGATTCGAAATATCGAGAGAGAATTTTTAAAAACACAGGGACACCAGTGAAAAATAACATTGAAAACGCACCAACCAGATAGCAGAAGAAGAACTAGATGATTTACAAGCAGTTCAAATAGCTATGAAACAGTGCAAGGCTTGAAGTGAAAAGTAATGGGTGATTTAATGCAAGGTGGGTCTGAAAAGGAGAGAAAACTGAGGATGTGGCTAGGGAGAAAAAAAATAGGGGGAACACACTTATAGAATGGGAAACAATAAACAAATGATAATTGGGAAATTTGGGTTTAAAATATCGAGAAGACTATGGACATGGAGAAGTCGATAACAAAAAACCCAAATAAAATTGATATATTAATAAAAAACGATTTTGAAATGGACGCAAATAAAAAAAAAGATGCAGTTTTTAAAAGGGCCCAACACTACTGATAGAAAGAAAAGAAAAAAAGAAAAATAAAGGGGGGGAAGAAAATCTATAATCCCAACACCAAGACTGAAAAAAAGGGAAAGATTCATTTAAACGCATTATACAAACAGATATAACGCTATAAAAAATAGAAACAATAGAAGAAGAAGGGCAGATGTTTAAAGAATCAATCCAAAAAACGTCGGAACTAACCACACAACATGTCAACAGATCAAAAAAATGGGAAAGACATTTTGGAATTAAGGGAAAAATGGGAAAAAAAAACAAAATAATAAAGCAGAATAATCGAATCAATAAAGAGATAAGAAAAAAATGAAAAAAAAAGAAGAGGCAAAAAAAAAATGAACAGACGAAACAAACAAAAAGAAAACCCCAAATCAATATACAAAACAAAAATTACTTGGCAGACGTGTACAACTACTGATTTTTAAAAATCGCGGGGGAGATATCCTGATGGAAACAGACAAGAAAATAGAAAGATGGACGGGTACATTGGGGACTTATACAGTGATAACAGACAAGAAATACACATCAATTACAACCATGAAGGACCAAAACCCATCAGAAGTTATCAAGCCATAAGACACAGAAAAAGGAAACCCGGACCAGACAACAAAAAAGAAGAAATAGAAAAAAGGGGAAATTTGGGGAAAGGGGTTTTAAAATTATTCAATGAATCTACAACACTGATATGTAAAAGATTTACGACAATCCATTTTTTTAGCACTACCAAAGAAAGAGGAAAATAGAAGGAAGAACACCGCCAATCATATGGGTCCGTAACAAAAATACTTTTCAGATTTTTAAAAATAGAAACAAAATAAGACCAGAATTAGAAGAACAATGGTTGTTGAACGAGAGGAACAAACAACGCAAAATACAAAGAACAATAATGGGAAAAATCAAAGAAATGAAGTTGACTTATACCATGTTTCATAGACACCGAAAATTTTGATAAAATAAAACATGGGGAAATAATCAGCATTTTGAAAGATAAATATTATGGGAAAGATTTGACGATCAAGAATTTTTATGGAAAAAACCAGCCATTAGATAGAGAAAGATTGAATTTATGGGGTAAGTTAGAGCAAAGGGGGCGTACCCCACCAGACATTCAACTTATAAAGGGAAAAAATCATGAGATCTATAGAAGAAAAGAAGGGAAAGAGCTGGACAAAAAAAAAACCAAGGGGCGCTGATGAACAATTTAAGGCTAAAAAGAAAGATCTGGATTGATAGAAATTTAAAAGAAAGTGAAAAGAAAGGATTAACATGAATATAAAGAAAAAAGAGGTTATGGGTTCCAAGAAACAAGAACACCAACATGCAATATCAAAAAAAAAAAATAACACTGAAAAAGTCCATCGATTCAAGTATCTAAACATTCTTAAAAGAGGGAAAATGACAAAGAGATTAGGGGTAGAATAGTCAAAGAAAGAGCTTTTTGAAATGAAGAAACACTATGTGAACTACACCAATGACACTGCGAAAAGAGTATCAAGCAAATTGAACCAATTTTTTGTATAGGGAAACATGGGCACGAACAAAAAATCAATAGGGTCAAAACCCACAAAAATGTGGTTTACAGAAGAATGTTGAGAATTCCATGACAGCAAAGAAAAAAAACGTGGAGGTTTTAAATCGGCCTGCACAAAAAAGAAACCTTTATCAAAAGAATAAGAACCGACAATCAGTTCTTGGGCAAATGCGAAAGAATTTAAAAACTTTTGGATAAGGTAAAATTCAGGAAGGATAGATCGTGGAAGACAGGGGGGAAAGATGTGAGGGCCTGACATCATGGTTCGAAAAAATATCGACGTCAGAACTGATTACATGCCCCAAACAAAGAGAGTTGGGAGAGACATGATCGCCACGCCGGCAGGCATGGCATTTGGGATTGAGTTTGCCTTGGTTTCGAAGGGGTGGCGCCATCGTCCTTTTGTAAAATCCACGCGAAACAATTTGCAACCAAATTGTCCGCACGTGATTCGAACTCAGAACGTCGGGGTTAAGGGACCGAGTCCCCATCCCCAGGCCAGACGTCACCATTGTGCCAGTTTCTTATTTCTTATTTTCTCATGTTTGCCGGTTGCAGAGGGAGGTGGTACGAGAGTTTTTTTTGGGCCCAGGTGTAAGCGTTGTCGAATTATTTGGGTCTCAGAGGGGAGGTGGTACGTAGAGTTTTTTTTGGTCGCCAGGGGAAGCGTTGTCGAATTTTTAGCGTCCAGAGGAGGGGGTACGGGAGTTTTTGTTGGTCGCCGGGTGTAAAGGGCGTTGCGAATTTATTTAGGTCTCTTTCACTCCATCTATGCATTGTTTTTTCTGGTCTCCGTCTTGCCCTGTGGCCTGATGTTGACATGTGATGTGTTTGCTGCATGTTGGTTTGGTTCTGTTCTAACCAAAATAACCAAACCATTTCAGTCTCTCATATTTTATAAACTTGTTGACCTACGCTTGTTCTTAGGTTTCTTTGGAAATTATATTCTCTGGTTTGCCTGATGCATTTCGTATACAACATATCTCATCTCACATGCTAACATCTTGAGTTTCTGGCTTTCTCAAAATGTTCTAGTCTGGCACTGGTAACACTGCATTTGAACTTCTTCGAACGCTCTATATCGACCACTTGTTAACCACTCTTCTGATTTGTATGTGATCTGAGTTTCAAGAACGATTGCACGCGGGCCAAGTTATGAGCCAAAACTAGACCAGCACATCCGATTTCTACGACACCTTTATTTACTAGGCTAGCTTCCTTAGACCCTACCGCACCTTTACGACATGTGCTGAGGTGACAATGTTACATATTCTTTGCTCCCGACATCACAGGGTGGCCTTTGACTAATTGAAAATGTCTATCCGTGACTACAGATGGTGGATAGCAAAACATTTTCATGCATGCGTCAACACAAGTAAATAAACAGTTTCAACGATTGCTTGCTTGCTTGCTTGATTGATATGACCATCATAACTGCACATTGATAAATAACCATGTGCTTTAATCTCTTCTCACACAGAAGATCGCAGTGCACGAACTCTGTAGCACCGGCCAGAGTCCCCAACATAATTTGAAGATGTTGAAAATTGCAAATGAGCAATGCCCGGAAGCGGAATTGTAATCAATCTTATCGACTGTCAAGGGTTTTTTAGTGCTCAACTTGAACACGAGACCGGGGTTTTCTTTCTTCCATTCCGAAAAGACAGAAATTGATCTCATTTACATTGAGGCGGGGATCCAAAATATATCCCGCCGCCCAATGGGTAAGAACTGGGGGGAAGGGGCTGTGGAGGAGTTGTTGAATTTGCTACCTTAAGGGGAGGCCCTTTTTCGGTGGCAAATGAGGACATTGACGAGATTGGGAGGGTCCGACAGGCCTTGGCCTCTGCGCACAAAGGGAAATATAACATCGCTGGATGTTAGACAGGATTCAAATGAAGGATGAGGTTATACTTGTGTAAACGTAAACTTCGTGTGAGGCAATGCGCTATTTTCCTTGGATTGCCAACGATGGTTGAGAAACAAAGTCGACAGGTAAAAGCTTATTTGAGAGTTTCTAGGATACAAGTCATCCTCTGCATAAATCATAAATGAAAACAAAGGCATGTGATTGAAGAGAGGCGATCCTGGATGGCAGAGGCAGAGGAAGTATAAACAGGTCTGTATTGATGAGCTGAGGCATGGTGAAGAATTGATGTCTATATCGAGGATATGACTGTTTACACCTGATTGTGCACACTTGGATGCCGCTGGAGAAGGGGCCCCGGGGCGTCGTCAAGGGGGGAAATTATTGCACTGTGGATCAGCACTCCATCCAGGTGATATCATTATCTACACCGAATGTCGTCGAACGTGGTCCCAGATCTTCTTGGCTTACCAGCACAACGAAACGGTTGCACATTTCATGAGGACTGCGGGGCTTTCGAGACAACGACATCGAGCATGACTATGAAGATCACCACTGCCTCCGGGGCTCTATCATGGTATGAGCAACAAGTTACCTCACGATTATCATAGACCCGAAATATGCTTCAAATGATTGAATCTGGAAATATGCGTGTGGAATGGGTGGACATGATTCAGAGATCTCAAGAAATGATTTGGCTGTAAACGCTTGTACATGCTGAAGTGCGGGGTAACGAGCGTGCTGACTCTCTTGCAAACAATGCCCCGACTCAAGGGGCAGAAGATGACAAGCCGATATCATAAAGCGGTACGCTCCAATTGTGGGGCATGGGTGGGTCTCAGAACTAGAACGAGTTCGAGAATTAGGGTTAAGTTTGGACATCCCAGACAGTGTCGTTCGGTAGAGAGAAAAGATATAGTAATTAATTCTCATGGTACGTGAGCAAATGGACTTTGGGATGGCTGCTGCAGCGGAGGATAGAGCACGAATGGGAATGTCCAATGTGCCATGACGTCGATCGCATAAATAACATAACATACTGCCTTTCCTCTGGTGCAAGACTCAGAGTTTTCCCTTTGGAGGAAATCTGTCTTGTTGTGTGGCGAGTTAGCGTTAAATACAGTGAGAGAAGCCCTTGTCAACAGGTGTCTTCGGCATATTCTCAGACTGAGATGGTAAGACAGAGTTGCAAACACAGATCTGTGGATAGAGCAGGACAGGAACCGATGATGAAAATGTTAGAGAAGAAAATGGGTGTGCCGGACATATTCTGCGGAAGACACAGTCGAGTGTCACGAGACAAACACTTGGATGAAACTCGCAAAAACCGAAAAGGGACGTCTCAAACAGACAAAAGACGGAGTTTTCTTGAAGAACTGAGAAGCTGGACTTTCCGGGAGAAGCTCAAAGAAAACAGCCAGAAACCGGGAAAAGTGAGGAACAACTGTTGAGGTCCTGTCTCTCAAGGAGGGAGAGATAAACAATAAACAAATAAGCTAACGTTTGAGACTGAACAAAGTAGGAGAAGAAATATGAAAACCATTAACCAGTTCTGACTTTCTATATCTATATATATAATGTTTATGGCCTTTTTCATCTTTAAGACGGTCAATGGAAGTGTTACTGTGAAAACCCTCTGAGTTTTGCTTTTCTCTTGTTCCCTTCAGCTCCAAGATAAGTCTTTTCTCAAAGATTTGCCCCCTTGCGCAATATCGCCACAATTCTGTCATCGGCTCGTTTTTCCCAGCCTATAGAAACGTTCGTCATTGCCTTGCAGACATCTTCATATCTGAGCAGTGGCCCGCCCTGGTGCCTTTTCCCCTTCCGAAAGTTCAGGGAACATTTTTTTTGGGTATGCAACAATTTTCCATTCTTCACATGCCCTAACCATCTTAGCCGTCTACTGGAGTTTGACGAGATGAGGGTTTCATCGTGGTGAGAAGTCAGGCTGGAGTTTCATGGAGGTTGTTGCAGAGCGAAGTGAGAGAAGGGACAACACTTCTATATGAGGATGGAGGTTGGGGCCCGTTCCCGCTGCCTCCATTGGCTCTTTTGGGATTTCTTTACTGGGGCTGTTGTGGTATCTGGCCTCAGTCGATGCTTCACAAGATCCAAAAGGGCTGGTCCGGTATGTGTGGATGTCGTCTATAGGTTTCTAACCTCCAGAGGCTTACGTGGATATACCTGTCCTGGGCATGGGGTGTTCACGAATGAGAGAGCGGACAGGCTTGCATCAACAGCATCGATTGTTGGGAGTTGAAGATGGAAAAGGGGGAAGTTTCTTCGGTCTATTCCGACGTCTGTTGGATGAGGACATAAAATATATATGAATCGATCCAGCGTGAGTTGCAGTAATTCAGAGTTGGATATCTTGTTGTACCTAATGTTCATAATCTTGCGAGAAGAGAAGGAGAAAGATGTTAAGTCTCCTCCTGCCTTGAGTAGGTTGTCCACTTTTCTGAGCTTAATGAAAACACATTATTGCACCGTTCTGCACCATTGACGATATAGTTATTCAGCCTGCCATCATGACGCCATATAACATAAATCAAATGTCATGTTGACAGTCAATCTACCAAAACTATTTTTCATAATTAAATTTAGTCTACTGTGTTTCAATTTTAATAGTTCTAGCTAGTGAATCTATTGTTTCTTCCTTGTTTGAAATGAATTGGGATGATGTTTAAGAAAATATCAGTTTAAATCCAGAAAGTGAAAGATATGTAATGGGGGGTATCACATGACATATAAATAAAAACAAGCAGTTGCTTTTTTAGTTTTGATATTTTATTGTCAATCTTAGCTTCACCGTCATACTTTCATTTGCTGTCAATTTTTAATCTGGCTAAACTGAATGTTAATTATTGATAGATTGCAGTTAGTTAGTTTTGGACGTTACATGAATCCTAGTTCCATTTATCATCATCATGATGTCTACGCATCAAGTGTTTTGTCTGAAATAGCCCCTCAACACACCTGTCTTTTGCCTTTGCTGTTGTACTCTGCCAGGATGTATTGTGTTCATCTCTTGTTGTCTTCCCCCACTTGTGTTTCAGATTTTCCTCTGCTTGCCGTCCTTCAACTTTTCTCAATAAGGTTTGATCAATATGTCATGTCCTTTTTGTCCGAAATATTCTATTTGTTTCTTTTTCTTCTCCTACTGCGAACGCCCCTTCGACAAATTTATTAAACCACTTTTGTGGTTTGAGGTGATCTGAGCTTAAGAGCGATTATACGTTGTGCAAGTAGGTTATGGTGACTAGGCCAGCACATCGATTTAGTGCCAGCATTTTATTTATTAGGTATTTCAGAACTCGCCATTTACAAGTTCTCTGCAGATCCGTTGGCTGTATATTTTGGGGCTTGGATCTATCCCAAGAGCCTTTTGTACTGCAACCTTTCTGATTGAGAGTGGTTTTCCCTTCTGATCGATGATAGACACTTTAATGTTTCTTTAAATGCTGTATATTTGGCTGATCTACCAAAGAACTTCCTACTTTGCAGATGACTTGGTGAGGTAGTTCCGGTATAGCATTATTTATAACCTTAGACTAGCTTTGGGAACGGTCACTTGTCCCCCGCTTTGTATTCATTGCCTTTACAATCATTATCGCCGATATTTGGGCTTTATGATCTACCCCAAAAAGAGGCTCTACACTCGTGCGCACTTTCTGACTATGTGAGGTCGTTCCAGATTAGAACATTTCTCAGTATTTTGGGGCACATCATTTATCCTGTGAGGCGTATTCCCTGTATAACACACCGTGAAAAGGTCGCCTTCGCCAATGTTTGGTTTTGGGACAGCCTGTAAATTTACATTGTCAGCCTTACTATTCTGACCACTTTAGTTTTTTCCCGGGAGTAGGAACATTCTGCCTTTCGAGGCGCGTATCGGCCTCGGCAGTTTGGAGTTACTACTCTGCTTTTTCCCCTGGCCTCGGAAAACCCCGGACTGGGGCCACGCACAGAATGTAGAGGGTCGTTGCATTGATGCTATTAGCGCAACTTAAATTTTGAGTCGCCAAACATCACCCGTCCTGGCTTTTCCGGGATGTTAGTGTAAGAACAACGGTACCGTTTCTTTTTTTCAGGAAGAAAGTTTGTTAGACGCAAAACGCAGCTTTGGGTTTGCGTTCGGTCAACTTTACCAATATATTCATCTGCGCTTGGCCTCTTGTACGGAGTTTACCGCAATCTTCCAATGTGTCGTCACGATAGTTACAGTGTTTTCAGAGAACTTGTGAGACCGTTGATTTGTTACGCATCGTTCTCTGATTCTTGCCCACAGCTGGAATTATGTCGGCCATTTACTCCGGGAGTTGGGATTCGTTCTCAGACAACCGTACGCTACTATTTCTTCGTTTAGAATTATTTGGGAAACTTTTCATCGGACATCGGTCAGAGATGCTGCATTTTGTTTAGAGATTTTGGACCCGCATTACTTTTCCATGCTTGCACTACATCACTACCCGTAGCCTCCTCGATCCCAACTCGCTTAGTAGATAGGCTCCACTGTCTGTTTCAGGTCACTGGAGGTGGTAGATCTGAATAGTGCCAGCTCGCAAACCCGCCTGACGTTGTCCCTAGACGTACATTTGACCCTTTTTTGTTTGTTTTTATTTCCTTGTAGTTTTTTTCATTGTTATTGTATCTAGAACTTCTGTATTTGTCTGTTTTTCTTTCCATGAAATATGAAATTATAATTGGTTTCCAGTCAGACCAGTTGAGACAAAAACGTCAAATTTAGCCTTAAATCACCAAAAACCCTTTTGTGTGTTAGTTAATAAATACTAATAAGAGGACTGACGCCAAATTGTCCGATAAGGAAACTAAAAAAATCGATATGATGCAGCCAATGTCCAGGTGAGACTTTCTTTGTTCATAAAAACCACACATATGCTCCATTAACTCTGAAAAATATATTGTCTGAAAGTACAATTCCGCTGACTAGAGTGAAGTTAAAATGAGGCATGAATTTGTTCCAAGTCTGAGCTCAGAGTCGTGGAGATCTACATCTCTACATGAAAAATTTAAGATAAGTTTTGTTCTAAAAAATATTTTTATTCTCAAGAATTTAGATTTCTGAAGTGATATTTTCCATAAATAATAGCACTTACAACTGTCAAGATTCATCATGATCATTTGTTCACACAAAATCAAGGGAGGGACGGTAGAGAGAGAGAGAGAGAGAGAGAGAGAGAGAGAGAGAGAGGGAGACAATATCGCCCACTGATTCTCTCCCTTACAATGACGTCACTGTTGCAACAATCAGAACCCTGATGTAAATAAATCACAGAATTTACATAAACATACCTGTTATAATGTACATATTATATTATTGTGAGAGGGCTGTGGGATATTTCTCATGAGTGATGCACGTCTTAGAAATGACGCCCATTAAATGATTTTTCTTTAAAAAACTTTCGATTGTGATTTTAAAAATTTAAAAACAAAAACTGCACAAAATGTACCAATACTATTTTTATTTTGAAAATATAAACTACTTTAAATAATATCAACTCAAACAATCTAAATAGTTTATCTCTAGCTGTAACTTTGGGTCAAGGGGGGAGCAAAAAGTAGTGGCACTCGACACAAGACATGTCGAAGATGACTAAGGTGAGGTTTGGCGTAGGGCTGGCTACCATATCCAGTAGAAATTTAGCCACAAAATCAACCAACCATGAACAAGTCAAATAAAAATAAAAAAAAATCTGTACTAACCAAGAGGAAAGGGAAACTCTTCTAGAAGAGGATGAAGGATGCAAAAAAGCTGCAAGGAGTCTACACTGCAGATTATCTTCCTTTCACCTAAGAAAAAACTTCAGAATTGGCACCTGGAATGTTAGAAGTATGTATGAAACGTGGAAAGACAGCAGGTTGTAAATGAGATGAATTTCACGGGATTGGCATCTGGGATTATGGGAAACTAGGTGGAATGGGCAGGCAAACAACGCCAAAACAGGAGAAAAAATGCTGTTCTCAGGCCAAAGGAAGAAATGCCTCATAGTGAAGGAGTGGGTTAATGCTATCTAAAGAAGGGAGAATGCACTAATAAAATGGGAAGCAGGAGTCCTAGGATAATCACAGCAACATTCAGAACCACCAAAAAGAAAGTATTCTGAATGTGACCCAGTGATGCACCTACCAATGATAAAAAGGAAAAGTAAAATAGGAATTTTACATAAAACTTCAAAATACTATAGGTAATCAGAGAAATGGGAACATCAAAATTTGATGGTGACCCCCAATGCCAAAATAGGTTTGGGCAACATAGGCACAGAGGAGATCATGGGGAAACACAGACTATGGATAATGAACGAAAATGGAGAACTATTCACTAATTTCTGGAACCAATGGTTACTGGACCCAATTTAGGTGTAAAAAGAACCAATGTTACCGTACGCATGTCGTAAGAGGCGACTAAGGAGGTTGGCGAAATCAATGACATGTCCTAAACGTAGAAGTCTAGAATTTTGGGCACTAAACTAAAGTGCAACGTATACACGTTCTTGGCAAAGATCAAACATATCACAAAGAGGATTAAAATTGGCCGTAAAGAACGAATGTAGCAGACCAGCTGGTACAAGGCCCCAAAAAGAAAACAATGAGACAAAGAAATAGAAACAGAAAAAAAAGAAAAGAACGGCCGTGAAAAAGGCTCTGTAAGGTCACCGAAAACACAAAAAACTTTTTAATAAAACATGAATGACTATAGAAAATATAAACACTAACTAGATAACTAAAGTTCAGCTGATTTAGCAATGTATTTGTCATCCATCATGAGTCCTCCATGGACTTATAATACAATACAGTAAACCAAAGAAAGGTTTAATACCACCATACTGGTCAAAGGCAACAAAATCGTTCCTATAACAGTCTATGATCACAGGTATAAAGAATTACAACAGATAACTGATTAGAAAAAAATTTATAAGTATATTTAATCACTTGTAATATCAATTCTCTTTTCTTGAGAGTGAATAACAACAAAGAAATGACGTTTAAGACTATGATCACAGGTATAAGGAATTACAACAGATAACTGATTAGAAAATTCGTATATTAACCACTTGTATATCAATTTCTGTCTTAGAGTGAATAACAACACTTTCAATCAAATTCTGAACCTTCTAAAATTGTCTATCTTCTGTGTCGCCCGGTCTATATTAATGTTTGTTTTTCGCCGATGTCCTTTTAGGAATTCAGTCCACAGTAAAGTTCATTAACTTATAACAGTTCATTACCTGCTGATGTTCGAGATATATGGTCGTTCACAATTCCCTTCAATCTCAGGAAAATAGGATGCTTCTGGCACTTACTGGTCTGTCTTTTGGTTGCGGAAAGCTAGTCTTCACCATCAGCGGTCGCTTACATGCTTCAAGTCTTCAGGCATCGGGCCTCTGGTCGTCAGGGGACTGGGCCCCTGGTTAGTCTGGCATCGGTTCATCTAGGCGTCAGTTATCTGGTCGGCATCTCGTCGTCTTGGTTCACAGTATATATAAAACCCCGCTGTTCTTCTCTGGTAAATGGCTGTTTATTGATGGTACTAGTTACAATTCATGTTAGTTCATGTATCTCTCTTTGACTTTAAGTGTTGCTCTTTAGCAGTTCCAATCAATTTAAAATCACTGTTAAAGGGATTCTAGTTCTTCCCCAAAAACAAAGTAGTATCTATTACTTAAACATTATTTTATCCGTTCTACCCCAACTTTCAGTCAGTCTGTCTTTCTCTGCTGCTCAAATGTAAACTTCAACTCCCAAATAACAGAAATTCTCTGAAAAACCCACTAACTCGACGGATTTTCTTGACTTAATGTATCCGTCCGACCTCCTCACTTCTCGTTGTAATTATCCTACTGTTCAAACCAAAGCCCCAATTGTCCCTTCTCTGGGTTTGAGATCCTCGATTTTACATGAGTCCTCGCCCATCCAGAACCCTTTTTATGAATTTAACTCCTACTGGTCAGCAACTGGGCTGGTAAACAATTTAATACTAAGATTCAAGGACGCCCTGTGCAAAAATAAGGGTCGGGTTGACCCGACTGTACTCCTAATTAGGGTAAAGGAAACCGTTAAAGAACGCAAAGAAGAAGAAGACTTATTCTGTGCAGCGAATCAATACATTTAGTGTCTTCCACATAAAGAATACATAAGCAACCTGGATATCACCAGACCACAGAACAGAAAATCAATTGACACATATGATAAACAAGAAATTCAGGTCATCTCTACAAGATGAAGGGTTTTAAAAGGGGGCAGATATAGATTCGGATCACCATTTGCTGATAAGTAAAATTAAACTGAAGCTTAAGGAAAATAACATCCCATGAGCATAGACACCAATATAATGAGATACTTTAGTCAAGAAAAAAAGGAACAGGTCACGGTGAAAGTCTCTAAAGGAGAGGTTTCGGCAATTAGAAGATGAGGTGAGTGCGGAAGAATGCTGGCAGAAAGCCAAAAATATTTGGAATGAAACATGCACAGAGGTATTAGGAAAGAAGGAGGGAATCATAAGGCATGGGTAACTAGAAACTTTAAGGAAATAGAATAAAGGAAAAAGAGGGGAAAACAGATTTAAAAAAGAAACTAGAACTGCCAAAGCCATAGCCCAGGAAAAATACACAGAAGCTAGCAAGAAAGTGAAGAAACAAATAAGGTTAGATAAAAGACATATTGGAAGATCTAGAAGAGAAGAGAGGTAGCTACAGGAAAAAGGGAAAACCCAGGATCTTTCAACATCACCAGAAAGCTAGCAGGAAAATACAGTCCATCAAAAAGGGTTGATCAAAAATAGTAGCGGGGGAAAATATCACTAATGTTAGAGACCAAACGGAAAGATGGATGGAATACTTCAAGAAACTCCTGAACAGACCAGCACCTACAAACCCCCAGATATCCAACCGGCAGAAATTGACTTGGACATCAACTGGAGAAACCATCCAAGGAGGAGATTATAAAACCATTAAACTTTAAAAAATGGGAAAGGGCTGGGCCCGATGGTATTCCAGGGAGTGGTTAAAGCCAACATAAAAACATCCACAGAAATACTGTTAAAATTATTTAGCAGAATCTGGGGGACTGAAAAATACCAGCAAACTGGAGAGAAGGGTACCTTGAAACTACCAA
>JADZMA010000701.1:0-30707 GCA_020796225.1 Arion vulgaris | reverse complement strand
AAAAGAAATTATGATACGAATTGACAAAGCATCAGTTTTTAAGTCTAAATAAAATATGGAACTGCAAGTTATGTAGTATTAAACTAAAATTGGCTACCAATTCAAATGTATCAGTCCTAACATGCCAGCGAGAGTTGGAAAATGACTAAGATATAGAAAAGCTGAATGCATTTGAAAATAGATGTTCAGGAAAATAATGAATATCAAGGGTACGAATTCAGAAGTGATGAACTGAGACCTGTCCGGTCAACCACTAGTGACAACTGTTTATCAAGAGGCTGAGGTGGACATAGTTCAAGAAAGAGGCTCACCTAAGGGAGACCTCTAAAACGAATCTTTGCTGAGAGGCAGGAAATATCGGCCCGTTCCATGGGATTGGAGCGAAAGGCTCGCGATAGAGCGATATGGAAGAAATTACTTCTGTGGTGTCCAGTGTAACGAGCAACAGCACGATAGGAATTATTATTATTAATTCAGACCAGTAGATAAGACTAGTACTGTCACCTTTGTTGGTCAGTCAGTCGTGATTCATTTTATTCTCAAATTTAAATGGTTTTAAAGTGGAAGGATTACTTACTGCACAGGGTATTACCTCTATGACTTGACCCTCTCTGCAGAAATGCATGTCACCTTCAAGAGTATGGCATGAACAAAATGGTCTTTGAAAAAATACACTTGTGAACAGCAGACTGGTCCGGATCTCAACCTACCACCTGACCACAAGGCAAAGGGTGTAACCACCTGCCACACAGAGACCCCACCTGGGAGTGCTTCCAGTCTAATATAGGTACCATTTAACTGGTGTCACTATCTAGAGTATCAATGTGTACTTAAAACATCATGACTTGTAGGGAGGAAATGTCTCTAGAACAACAGCACATTGTATGTGCATGTAATCTAATGAAGATGAATATTATCATCAGTTATCTTAATTTGATCAGCACTTAGCTACTGTATTTTATTTATAAAGTCAAATTTTATATAATCTTACCCAGGCTGACTGTGCTGTTCTGATTGTTGCTGCTGGTACTGGGAGTTTGAAGCTGGAATTCTAAAGAGGTCAGACCCGAACATGCCTCAGCTTACACTTTGGGAGCCACAGCCACTGCCATTGCACTGGCCAAAATGGACAGCACTTCACCAGCTTACTCTGAGGTAGGTTACAAAACAGCTGACTCATAGTCATATTGAGATCACATGAAACGAATCATACATAATTATATATATTGGCATGTTTAACTGTTTGTATGATTTGCCGTTATATTAGTGAGACTAAAGTTGTACATTGACTAAATATGTACATTGACTAAATATACAAGTTTAGACACATCAACACACATCTTATTTGGAAGAATGTCCCTCTTATATATGTTTTTATTGTTTTCAACAGGCTAGATACAATGAGTATCACCAAGGAAGCAGCAATCACATCAAGAAGATTGGATACAACTTAAGGCTGTTCTTATTTGAAATAATATCTGGCTGGAGACTGAGACAAATATTGAGAGCCTCACACATGGGCTGGTTCACAATATTACACACCTACATTTGCAGTGTAACCTATTACTCATGTGGGGCAAAGAATATAGCAGAATTATGCAGGAACAGATTTCTTCATTGTGTCAAGGAGCTGAACAGAAATAAAAACCAAATGTCCACCAAATGTGCCAAAAATTACCATCAATAATGATTCATCATTGTGAATAATGAATAAAAGTGAAGTAATGAATGATTCAGAATGTTAGTTTTCAAAAATATTTTATAATCCAGAGGGTGGTTAACTCACATACAAGACAAACAAAACTTTTGAGAACCTGCATGGTATTCCCCGCAATATCATGGTGGATGCAAATTGTGGACCATAACAGACATCAGTTGAAAGTCCATTAAGATAAATTATGCACATAACTAGTTCAAAGTAACTAACATGATGCTGTGGGTGTTTGTAGATTCAGTGAAGTATTTAGTTAAGTTATCGATAGTGCCAAATATGGCACTGGGATGTTGAATGCAAGAAAGGACAATTACCACATGTGAAATGATGTGCGTGAGGAAAGCTGTAAATAAAGCAGACCATATATGAAATGATGAAATTAGAACAATTTGCTGATTTATTGAAAAACAAATGGTTTGGGCCACTAGATTTGAACGAACTCCAAATGGGCGTTGCAAGTGTACAAACCTGGAAAATATAAACCACCAAGAGTGAAGTGGGACAGCTAAGAAAAGGTGGTTGATGTCTAACTCCAATCTTAAAACTCACCACAGCATATTTGCGTACTGAGCAAAGCATTATCTCAATAACCGATCATCAAGTTAGACCTCCGCCCTAGTGGCAAAAAAAAAAGCAGAGCAATAAAAAGAAAGATGTAAACATTAAGTAGTTTATTGTTCTATCTGACACTTTTAAACCAATCTTTCATCTTACAGGGCTGGACTTATGAAATGAAAGAAGGTAATGCCAGGCAAAACTTTGATTGCAGCACTTGATGCACTACCCCATCAGCCGCCCCACAGACAGACTCTGCGCCTGCACCTCCTCTTCAGGATGTCTACAAGATTGGTGGTATTGGAACTGTTCTGCTGGCCGTTGAAACTGGCTGAGTTCTGAAACCTGGCATGGTTGTGTGACATCGGCACTCTCAAGCAATGTAACCACTGAGGTAAGTTCAATATTTAATTTTAGCTATATTTGTGTTTTTAATATGTATAATCAACGTTGATTTAAAGCAATCTAAACCTTTGGTTTGTGAATGCCGGAGTCTATGGGCCGGTAGGAACCGATTGTCCTCATTAGGGGCTTGAGGCTCTGGTCCTCTTCCGTCAACGTTGTACAGCAATGGGTCCTCTACCTGCTCTTGGATGCTGGGCTCACCACTGCATATTCCATAAACTTCATAGTCACTATGTGACTGTAACTGAGGAGAAAATCAGCAGGACAGTTTTGTTTTATGACTTTGTATGTGAACGCTGAGAATAAATCTAGTGAACCCAGTATATAGATGATAATGCAATTAAGAGATAGAATATAAATCATATTTGTAAAGGGTCTTATTTGCTCTGAAGCAACAAAGATTGACACCAGTATACACGATAAACTAATTACTTGGAAACCAAAATGTTAATTTATACATGCTCCTATATTGTGGGACTGGTTTTAAGTCTATGCTGCACACTTGTAGTACACAAGATAGTTACATCAAAAACATGACATGTTTGATTATAGAAATATTTTAAGTCTGAAAATTGCAAATATCAGAAAATTGCAAATATCAGACTAGCTAATCTTATTTTTAGAAAAATAGCTCATTCCATCATTACTTGTATTGGATAAAAATCAAACCACACTTCCAAGTGTTTGTGTATTAAACAGTCAAAAGTGGCTAGCAAATATAAACCCATTGGTCTTGGCTTCGGTACTTCTGTAAAGTAATATCTCAGAGACAGGTTATAGGTTGTTTCAAGTATGTATTACTTGGATTTGTTTAGATACATATAATCAACGTTGGGACGAAAGCAATCAAACCTGGTTTGTGAATGCTGTGGAGTCTATGTGGGCCGGTAGAAACCCACATCCTCTATTGTTTGAGTTTGGTCCTCTTCCACAACGTTGTACAGTAATGGTCCTCCTACCTGCTCTTGTGATGTTGTTGGGCTCTATCTACTGCACATATTCCATAACTTTTCATAGTCACTATGTGACTGTAACTGAGAGAAAAAACCATGCAGGACAAGTTTTTAATTGCTTATAAACTTGTATGCAGCAGTGTATGCTGCTGAGATGTTTCCATCTAGCTTAAATCCAGTTTGTAGTAATTATATATATATATATATGTATGTATGTGTATATATGTATTTATATATATATATATATATATATATATATATATATATATACATAACACCCACAGAAATAGTCTCATGGTTACTCTAGTTTATATCTAAACTAATTAAAATGTATGTGTTAGTCTGCTCCTAGTCATGACTGTACAGCATTTTTCACCACTTGTATCGGATCATAAACAATCACATGGCATATTTGATTTATTAACTGGCTTCAATCTTGGGGAAAATGGTATTGGAAGAAAATAACTGAAATATTGTAACCACAATCCCATATTTGTAGTGTTATTAGCTGTGTAGGTATTATCAACCTAACCAATGGAGAAAACCATGCATGAGTTTTTAAATTGCTATTGTATGCAATGTTTTTGTATGTTTATTGTAAGGGAAATACTATTCCAGGTCAAGTTCAGGAGATGCACCATGAAGCTCTGGTTGAAGCTGTCCGTGACAATGTTGATTCATGTCAAGAATGTGTCTGTCAAGGAGATTAGACGAGGCAATGTTGCCGGTGACAGCAAGAATGACCTCCGAAGGCCACCACCACATTTTTTGCTCAGGTAATTACATATAAAATGTGTTTTGCTTGTATCAACTTCTGGTTTGTATATCTGTTCTATCAAACTATCCAATCATGCAGTTTATTAGATACATTCATCCTGTTAAGATATAGTAAAGCACCAAGAGGAAAGAATGTAAACTTTTAACATGGATGCCCTCATCTTGCTGGTCACAACTACTCCCTTATATATATAGTGTGATACCCATCATCATTGTCCATATCTCAGGAGACAATAGGCGCTTGCGTATGCTATAAGCTGAATCACGTTTCCTGTAGGCTGGAGTGGCACTCTTGCTACAGTTGCTGCAGGTAAAACTGAGACTGGCTAATGCATAGGATGTTTTATTGCCCACATGACTGTAACTACATGGCACACGCCGCTTCACTCGGCAATGTGTACATTCTGGGAATGTGCCAGCACTGTCCATGACTTCTCATTGATGGTCTTGCCATCGGATGTTATATATTTGATAGACCATCATCATTGCACGTCATCCACCCGAAAGGGTTAATGTGGCCCAAATTTAAAGCGAAAAGAATAGAACTGTTACCTGCCACGCATGGTAGATGCATCTGGGAGGTTTGGCTGAAATTGATGTGTACATTTCCAAATGTGTAGAATTTATACACAAGTCATTTACTAACCTATGTGCACTGAGACATGTATCGCAAGAACTCTGGGTGGCTGCACAGGATCCCCGATAATTCTGCTGTGAGATGGCACATGTTTCTTTTTTGTCTAGCTATATATTCATGTCTCTACCATAAGGCTTGTACTCTCAGCAAGAGAGCTGAGAACACGTCATATATACTTGTTTGCTGTTGCTTGTGAGTGCCCTATTTTCCCCATAAAGGCACGCTAAGCACTTGAACATACAACTTGTTTAGGATATCACAGTCAAACTGACTAATGGGGAAACAAGTAATATAAGTACCTGTAGTTCTTAAAAAAAAAAAACAATGACAATACACGTATTTAATTAAAATGCCTCTAGCTAGCAAGCAAACAATATAACGTGGAGCGACGAATTTCACATCATTCTCACAGTAAACTACAGTAATATGCATATGTGTTTCGAATTTGGAGATAGTATCATGTCAGTTATCGGTTACTACTGCCACACAGACCAGGCAGACCATAGGTGATGGGTCCTTAACAGATATTGAAGATTGTGCATAGTGATGGTTACCATAACATTAAAACACATCATGCTTATTCTGCCCTGTGGCAATCCGCTATAATTGTACAACCAGCACTCCACTCTGCTTAAATCGCTAGACAGAACAACAAGTGATGCAGTACAATCATTTCATGGATATAATAGGCTTTGAAGTACACATTTTAAAATCAGAATTCAACAATAAGTAATTTTAATTTGAATTATTGAAACATTGAATGTGCATTGATCATGTTATCATTGCTGCAGGTTATTATCTGAACCACCCAGTGAAATCAAGAATGGTTATGCGCCTGTCTACTGTCACACAGCTCATATTGCCTGCAAGCTATTGAGATCAGCAAAGCAAGCAATGCCGTTCTGGCAAGAAGCTGGAAGACAACCCCAAGTTTGTCAAGCTGGGATGCTGACAGGTTGACCTTGTCCTGCCAAACCCATAAAAGTGGAAGCTCTTCAGTGATTATCCACCTTTGGGTCATGGCTGCACGTGACATGGCAGACAGTGGCTGTTGGTGTCAACAAGTCTGCTACAAAGGCTGACTCCAGAGCAGGCAACACTGCAAAGCAGCACAAAAGAAGTGAATGTGAACCTCGCCAGTACAGTCATGCCTCTTATATTTGACGGCAGCAAGAGACTGTCATTTATCAAATCTGAATGTAAAAGTCGAGGTTTCAACCGGTGAGCTGATGCTAAAGTCTAATGATCAATATATAGCAGTTGTGGTCTCACTCCTGCAAACTTGTCACACAGAGCAATTTAATATTCATGAAAAGTTTAATTCAGTTAATTCTTAATTTCATGGTCTAGTGGTCCCAGTCCAAATTGCACAGAAAAGAGGTCAGAAGAAAAAAATGTCTAGTTTTTTGAATGTGTAATATTTTTGAGATGCAAATTAAATTTCCATAATGGGACATGTCTTGACTTTCTAATGGTGTGTATGAATGAATTAAATGGGCACCAGATACACGTTCTGGCAAAGATCAAACATCTGAATGATAAATTGGTCAAAAGAACTAACGCAAAGAAGAGGAAGAATATTGAAGATATGGTTGAAATGCAAAGATGAAAACGCAATTATAACAAAGAAGAAAGAAGAGAATGTGTCCAGAAAACAGATGTACCACCTATAAAATTTGTATGGACCCGAACCAAATGAGAATAATTAACACATTGTCCATGTAATCTTGCTCCATATTCTGACTACTTAATGTGCTCTTCCTGATTTTTATGTAATTGATTTATAAGATTAAAAGCAAGCACATCCAATTTCCTTTTTATTTAATAGGGTGTGCCTCCCCTACCTCAGCTTCTTAAATAGCGCCTGCAGGTAGCAGTGTTACTATGCTTTGCTCTATGTACCTCGGCACCAGACAGACGTCCATGTAACATTAAACTATAGGCTAGAATTAGATTACATAGTCTCATACAAGTGAAAGAATCTAAATGCTTGTGAAGCATATTCACAGAATACTTGTAGAGATAGAGGCCAGAGTAATAAAAGCAAATGCTGTAACTCTACCAGCTAGCCCCATTAAGGCGCCCAAAATTTCACAGGCAGCTAAGAAACAATGATCAACAGCATTTTTATACTCACTTTTGTGTTACCAGAGCCAAACATGGACAGGAGTGCTGGCCACAAACACCATGTGAAATGCGTTGCCTTGAAAGCACAACACGAAAAGACAGAATCACCAACATCAGCATAAGAAAGTTGGCAATGGAAACTGCATGAATTATATAGATAAATATGAATGAAGCAATTGTCACCAATAAGAATGATCCAAACTCCAGTATACAGTCTTCTACAACAGAACATCAAGTAATGGCAAGAGGAAGACCACGGGAACATGGTTAGATGGCGTGCAGCATCCGCAGAGCAGATAACAAGCCACCAGAACAGCGCAAGACAAAACAGAAAACCACGACACTGGGCAACAACCTGGTAGCAGTGTGTGACAACAAAAGAAGTCACATACATATAGGCTAGAATTAGATTATATATATAGTCATGCATATATATATAGCTAGAATTAGATTATATACATATAAGAAAACCATACTATCTCAGGAGAAGTAGAATACTAACAAACATAAGCAGTGGCGTGCCATTCAATGTACTATAGGACTCGCCTGCCTCTAAGAGCTGACACAAATCTCCAAGTGTCAAGGAAAACATAAAATAAACTAATTGATTACAGCATTAATATTTCATGGCGTGAAGCACACCCTCTTGTCTGCCATGCTCGCCGCAATGTCTGCCTCCTTTTCTCGTGCCGTGCTGGCCTGTCCTCGGTGGACCCACTATGGCTTTGCTAGCGCTTAGCTCTGCCCTGAGCGCTTTCCGCTTCACCATCTGCTTTTTCCGTGCTCACATTTTTCGTGCCTTCATCGTAAGGCGTTCATTTGCTGGATGTCGTCTGTGACTTAACCTGTCCCACCCAAGCGAGATAGGGTCTCGGTTTCGCCATGTGGTGCCACCCTTGCAACGTCCGTATGAGGGCTCGCTCTGGCCTTGTGGGGAAATGGGTGAGGTATGCAACAAGAGAGCGAGCACATATCGCTGTGCTCCACCTCACCATTTCCGCCAATTCCCACTGGGTCTGTCTGAGGGGGCAAAAACTGAGTTTCGCCCCTCAAGATGGCCCACGTGCAACCTGACTCCCTAGTATACCCATCGGCTCTAGAGATATTGTCAAGAGAGCATGCGCGGGCTCCGACTTCGCCACACGAGTCAATGTCTCTTTGATGGCTTTGATTCGTGCTTAGACTTCTGACCTATATGCGCACCAACGTGCGGTCCACTCGTCACCTGGCATCCCATCGGCTCAAGAGAGGAGACTCATGAGAGAGAAAGCGCGGGCTCTAAGTTTCGCCACACGCGGCTCTGGCTATATTTTCCCCTTCAAGCTTTCCATCGCTTCTGGGAGAGGCGAGCATTAATAACCACTCTGGGAGTTCGCTCGTCAGAGCTGCGAGCGGATCCCATCACATGACTATCTTTGTGACCCTACTTGCCCCAGAGTAGCCTCCCACAGCACCTGCTCCTCTAGCCAGACTGGAACCACCGTTGTTACCAGGGTCACCACGTGGAGGTGGAGAGCAGGATTAGAGAGCCATCTCCTAACTTAAGGGCCCACTTCCTTGGTGCCTTTTGACTCCCTTTTCTTATCTTAATATTTTTTAGTAGCTTTGTATTTTCTTACATTTCTTGGTTACATATCTTGTTTGTAGTTTTTCTTCTTATCCTTTCTTCCTTTCGTTCGTTGTTATGTCTATATATTCAATGTTGGCCCTGTATTCTTCTTCTCTGTGCTGATCCTGGTCATGCGCTTAATTTACTGTGGACCACAAACTGCAGACAGCTTCAGGTCTGGTCAGGCTTCTGTGTTTAGTTTTCAGGTCAGACTGGGTGTGGCCACATGTTGCTTCTCAGCTCACCCAGGAGAGGACAGTCTTGGCAGGATATGTTCTGGTGTCTGTCTTCCAGCCTGCTGACACTGGCAGAGAGCTGCTGACGACTCAGCCTGTATAAGTGTTTGTTGAGTCTGCAGTGTCCAAAAGGTAGTCGAAATGATAATTTGATCTGGTCTGTCTATTTAGTCTGAGATTTTTTCTGTTAACTCATATCCAGTGTTTGTCTCAAACACAAACAGATTTTCTATGAGGGTTTGACCTCTTGAAAAGACAAGGGCTGGCAAATTGCTCTTTGGCACTGCCTCCTCTTAGCTAAGACATCAGCACTCTCATTGCCTGCAATGCCACAGTGAGATGGAATCCACTGCAAGTAAAATTTCTGCCTTTCTAAGCTGACAAGTCTCTCTTTGTAGTTTTTGTACTGTGCTGTCAGTGATTTACCCAGGGTCGGTAAACACAGGAGTCTGTGTAAACACCATCTTGCCTGCAGCTGCTTGCAGCTTATTCCATGCTGTGCTGCCACTGTGGAAGGGCCAAGAGTTCTGCTGTAATGAAACATATTCTTTCCAGTAGGAGCTGCCAGAGACACAGTGGTAGCATCTGGGTGCCTTCTAATGTACACTCCTGCTCCACCATTCATGGTTGCTCTATTAGCGATCCATCTGTATAAATCTATCCAGCCAGTTCCTGAAAAACATGTAATGGAGATGTTCCAATAACAGTTTTTCTACCAGATTAGGCCTGGCATCTTGCTTAATAATTTAGGGATGGAGGTTGGAGAAGCCTCAGTGGTACTGAGTCTGGTTCCCAGTGATCAAAAAGCAATTCTTCAGGTATGGAATTATATTTAGTAGTTCCAAGTATGATTTTCCTATTTTCTTTTTTTGTTTGTGGTTTAGACTTGTGTTTTAGTCTGTTCTTTGTTCTAGCCGTCATTTTTCCATGCAGTGATGGTGAGGCATTCTTTTTTAGATCCTTCAGCATGTAAAATCACTTTGCCTTCTTCCGCCTTCCAAGGCTGGATGTTGGCTGCCTTTTCCATCACAACTGGTGTAGATTTCATGGCTCCCAAAAAGTGGCACGCAGACACCTATTTGAAGCTTTTCCAGTATTTGATTTGTTTGAATGGGCTGCTGATATCCATGTCGATGATGCATATTTCAGGGTCGGTCTAACCCAAATGTGCACACCTGACTCAGGATCACCCGAATATCAGCTCCCAGGCAGTTCACAGCTTCCATCACACTTGGTTTCTCTATAGTCTTTCTGTTTGTTTCGATTATGTGATGTTTCCATGTCAGACGACCGTTTAACTCCAAAAAGGTTGAATATGGGAACGGGGAACGATATCATCGTTAAATTTCAGTCTGAAGTATTCTTCCTTTGTTATTAATGAAAAGTTAAGTATAGTTTTGCTCCGGTTTATTTCTAGACCCCATTTACTTGCCCACATTATGACGCCAGCTGTTCAGGCTATCTGGAGCTTAAATAAGGCAGGACTAGAAACTCGATGTGTACCACAGCTAGATCATCAGCAGGGAGAGAGGATATATGTCTGGGCAGAGTTTGTGGCAGACTTACAATATATACCAGGAAAAGCAATGGGGACAGTACGCTGCCCTGTGGAACTCCTGCTCTTAATTTGAATCTGGGACTGTGCACTCCATCCAATTTCATAGATGCTTGTCTATGGGTAAGAAAGTCTTTATCCAATAGTACATTCTACCCCGTATTCCATCATAAAAAGAGCTTGAGTAGCAAACCATCTTTCCAGACTTTGTCGAAGGTTTCCATAAAGCCGAAGAACACTGTGAGGGTTTTTCTTTCTGGAAGCCATTTCTCATGGTCTCTAAAGTAGCATGCCACTCATCATCAGTGGCTTCTATGCTACCTGTAGAAGCCTGTCTGGGCTGGTCCAGTTGAGGTTGGATTCTAAATAACACTGGAGTTCAGGTTATCAAATTTCTGCAGTTTAGTAAAATCAGCAAACTTATAGGTCTGTAGCTCTGCGGATCCTTTTTGTCTTTTCCACTTTTGTAAATTGGGTGGATTGCATTTTCCAGATACCTGTACTTCCCTGTCTCCAACTATTGTTAAAAATTCAAGTAGAAGACTCTGTGCTATTGGGCCTATTTGTTTGAGCATGTCGTTTGATACTCCATCTAGTCCCGGGCCTTTTACGATTGAGCTTCTTTCTCAGTGCTCTCTGCAGCTCAGTCAGTGGATGTCTGTCTACCTCCATACAGGGTCTATCACTTAAGGTTTTTTAATGTAGCATTTGATCTCACTTCTGACTTCCTTTCCCTTGCTCCTGACTTATTGAGTATGAGCTTAAGCTTGTAACACTGGCCATCGGTGGCTGCTCGTTTTCCTGTGAGAAGTTCTCCATGAGAACCGCTTTCCAGATGGGTTGTCATCGTTCAGCTTCTTCTTTTGTAAGCTCTCACAACTTTTTGAGTATCTTTTTCCATGTCCAAAGAGGCTGTCTTTTCTTTCCATCTTTTGCCACTGCTGGTTTCTTTCCGTCTCTTGTGGCGAACTTCACTATATTTGTGTTCACACAGAGGTCCGTGTAGTTTTCCAATGAGTATTGTTTCAAGTAGGCCAGTGAGTTTGTCTCCAATGTGTCATATTCAGGCTCAAAGTATGTGCCTGTAATTATAGTCTTTGCTCATGTACACATGGCTGAATCACACCCAAATTTTTGTATACATGGCTATGGTTGATTTGAACCTCTGTTGTTCTATATGCAGAATGACAACTTGTTCCAATCTGTTCATATTATAGTAATCGTCTTGTGTTGGTATTTGTGCTTTCATTGATGTAATCTTTTTTTCTATCTAATGTTAAAAGTTAGGCTTTCACCTCTTTTCAATTGATAAGATTTTTTCTATCTAATGGCAGGTTGAAATTTTGTTTATAACTTGTTTCAATCACATACATTTTTGGTTCTGTTTGCTTTTCTCTGTACGTGGTTCCTTTTCATTTTCTGTGAGGATGATGTACAGATCACCTCCAAATGTGAAAAATGATGTGCTCGCACTCCAAGTGGGTGACGATATGTCGGTGGGGATCACTCTCTCTCAAAGTTATTTCACTGATATTTCGTCACACACTGAATATTCTTACGCAATGTGTCGTTGGCATGCTCCCATGACTTCATGTGTCTGAGTAGAAGGTTGGTCTTACGTGGCTCATTTACGAAGACTGGTAGTCTGTCCATTAATTCGTATACGGCTGACATTGATTTTCCCGAAACCGCCTCTGGATATCAGAGCGATTTTGCATGCAGCATTGAATATCCATGACGCTAAAATAAAGCTAACCAGTAGTCCAGATGCTACGGATTTTGCACATCGGCGAATTCCTTTGATCTTTATGACAATGCAAACACAGCTCAAATTTTAGATTTCCAGTAATTCTATAATTTGTCCATGTAATTTATTCATAGGTGTATCTCCATATTAACTTGAGAGGTCAAGTAATTGCTGCTGCCCTTTATGTAATCATCTTGGATACAATAGGCAACAGTTGGTCCTCCCTTCGGCCTTCACCATTAGACCTCAGGGTGTCTTAATCTCACCAAATTGTACGATGGTAGACGCATTTGGATATGGAAATGTATACGTTGCTATTTCTCAGTCTGTAATTCAAAATATGATTTATCATCCGAATCTGACGATTCCATGAGGTTGATAATTGTTACTGGCTGGACACAAATTGTGAATCCATCTCGGTGCCAGTACTCGCCTTCCCTCGGAGCATGTTCAACAGCATTTCTTCCAGAACTGCATGTCTATCATTGAGAGGGACTCACGTGTCAGAACTTCAACATCACACATTTTAAAACGTCCTGTTCTGTCTGGCAACTTCATGCCCTTTACTTGAGCCCAGACAAGTTCCCATCGGATTGAGGTGAGCATGATATGGAGGTAGTCGCAAAGACGTGTGGCCGTATTCCGTAATACTGGCCAATATGAACACTGTCTGGTCGGTCATCCTCACCAGGTGCAACAACTCGGGTTTCAAATATGTATCATCGAAGCGGACATTTTCCTTAGCAAGCCAAGTCCTAATTTGATCTTTTGTATTGACGCGCAGTTGGTACTTTGTCTTCCGCTGATACTGCGTTGTGATAGGATGCATTATCCATCACTGCCACGATGGTCTGTTTAGAATTGAAGTAGATCTTTCTCCATCCAGCCTTGAAAATAAGGTTCATTCACGTGGTAGTCCCTACCGTCGGTACTTTTTGACTGGAAAATAAGTCCAGCGTCATGGACAAGACCTTCTTCACCGCTTCTTGAAGGTGTTAGTATAATACGCTGGGCCTTTGCTGCTTGGCATTTTCTTCTGTTCACCGTCTACTGATTGCCATTCTTTAGCATTGGTGTGGTGAGCATTGACCCAGGATCGTCCAAATATACAATATCATAGCCTTGCCTCCGCTGCTCACGGATCTGCCTCAGGTATGCACTTCTCGGGCAGCAAATTAAATGTGGCTTTTCGCCAAATAATATTCTGCCGCCTATAGTTTTTCTGAAGGTATTTAAGGCTCTACAATTTTCCATAGAGTACTTTTAGAATGTCTATGCTGCAATCTGATTGCAGCTTAATTTCAGTTTCGAGAGTAATGCTGATTTTGTCGCAAACATTTTCAAGAGCTCCCGTCTTATGACATCTATGTCAAAGCTGTCAATTGTTCTTTTCCCTTCCTTGCTTGACATTAGTGCACTTTGTGTCCTGTTTAATCCATCGGGAAAAGGATTCTATTCAGACCAAGCGCCAGTTGCGTTCGTTTCTGTGGCTATGAATATCGCAATATAGATGACCTCTTAGACCTCACGAAGTGTTACGTGTTGCAAAACTGTAACCTTCGCATTGTTATAAATGTGCACTTCAGACTCATTATGAATGTGATATCAAATGTCGTTTGATAAGCCAACAATATGATACAATAGCTTCATACAAATAGCGAGATACGCCTATAACTATACAACGGTATTCCAATTATAACGTCACATGCTTTCCGCTTTCAAAGTCAGACTGGGTTAGGGTGCACGGGAATTCGTGAAATTGTTGTATACTCACGATATTTCAATGTTACCATAATGTATTTTTAGAACAACGCGTCTGGTAAAACCGTAGATCTGTTACTAATATTGTGCACAACTGGTGAGGTTGATTTAATATAACCCAAAGAAGAAATATTTCAAAACTACATCAAATTTTCTTGGAAAAAAATTACTCTAGCGTCGCGGATATTCTAAGGCTGTTTGCAAAAAATCATCGAGATCCAACAGGTAGTTTTCGAGAAAATCAATTCCCCAAACGTGTCACGAATTAATGGACAGACTATAGTTTTCTATTGTATAATCTTTCGAATATTTCCACTTCTAGTTTTTTTGTTTTTATTTTGTGATTCGTTTTCAACAGTAGATTTTCATTTTAGACCGTTGGGATGTTTTAGTTTTAGTTTTAGTCATTTATTTAGTCGTCGGATCACCATCACTGCACGTCGAACAAATTAGTCCATAAGTGCTCCGATCTCCCTGTATGTTCTCTTTTCATGTAAGACTTAACGACACCGGTTCTTTGTTGGTTTACAATTCTTTTGTCTGCCAGCATAGCATTCTTTGTCGAGCTACACCACACTTGACTTGGAGTTCTTGTAGTCTGGTTAGTGTTGTAGATTCACCACTATTACGTGAATCATGTACACGTCCTCTCTCCCTTAAGGAATTTATAATATCAGCCTGGTCTATTGCCTGCCCAAGGCTTTGTACAGCAGCCATACTCTGCAAGTATATCTGCACGTTCATTCCCCCTTACACCTGCATGCCCTGGCACAAAATAAAAGTGATCTTTGTTAACTTAGACCTCTCCATGACTTCCATCCAATGTCTCCTAGCCCATCCTGTTTCAATCTTCCCGAGCATACTCATTGAGTCACTGAGAAAACATGCATGGATAAAGTCTGTGATTCCAGCCAAACCATCACTTTAGTAACCGCCATGATTTCCATAGTGACACTGCTCGTAGTCACGGCAAAACCACCACTGTCTTCCTTCGCTACAACATCACCTCCAACCTGAGCAGGAAAGCCCACGAGCTCCGCACATGTCGAATCACCGAACCATCCGCAGCAATGATTACATCATGCTCAGATGCGTCTTTTACAGAAATTAATGCCTGCACCCGCCTCCACAACAAGTGGGTTATGTTGCCTGTATCCTTCTCAAGTTTGATACATACAGAAAAAGATGTTATCGATTCTGCTGGCACTGGTATCCATTCTTCACCGGGATCAATGTCTCAAGTGTGTACACCTGTCTGCGAACATAGTCCCTCGGCCTGACTCCATCCAAGATTTTCCTCTTTAACCTATTTCCTTTTTTGTGGTTCTTTTATTTCCACGTGCAGAGATGCAGTGTCAGCAACAATTGAAGGTATGCTCAGCACGGCTCACTGGGTGTTTTTTCTTCTTCTTTTGCGTTCGTTCTTTACGCCAATTAATTTTAATCACTCTTTGTGATATGTTTGATTTTACAAGAACGTGCATATACGTTGCATATTGGTTTGCGGGTCCCCAAACGCATAAAGCTTCTGATATCAGTTTAGGACACATGCATCCGTTGATTTGCGCCAAACTCATAGTCGCCTCTTACGACATGCGTGACAGGTAACAATGGTTCTATTCTTTACACCCCAAATTTGAATGTCCGGTAACCACTCTTCCTCGGGCAATCAGTGTTCATATTCCATAGTTGATAGGCAGAAGTAGATAGCGCATCGCCCTGCACGACGTGTCTTTAGTGCACCCAAGTATAATGCGCATCGCCTCGTTCTGTATTCTTTCCAGTCGTTCTATCTGACGCCATGACTGAGTCAGGATCAGCAGCGCGCATACTGCCAACAGAAAGGGCCAGACCCCGGGTATAAAGACAAAGATGGCGATGCTCGCTAATCCGCCACAGCCATTACTCATCACCGAAACAAACCTTTCCTCGTCTTCATTATCACATGAGCTATGTGTTCCGTAAAAGCTAGACTACGATCAAACCGCAACCCCAGGTAGGTATTTTCGTAGAGATCGAACTTCGCTCAACCACTTGGAAACACACAAACCACAGATGGTGTTGGAGGTTAACGATGCGGTTAAGGTTTAGTCAAGAACCACGCCACCGCTGCTTTTGTGGGGTTGACCACCGCCCTGCTTCATCGCACCACTCCACCCATGCGGTCGAGTTCTGACTGAAGTTCCTCCACAAGTTGTTTATCCTTGCTCCTGATTGATACACCAACACATCATCTGCATATGACATTGTCCTTCCTCTACCCGTGATCTGCTCTCTTCTGTGATTCTCAGTATAGCACTGAACAACACCGGAGATAATGGTGACCTTGTGGCAAGCCAGGTGATTGTTGTTGGTGATAACGCCCAGCTGCGTCATTTAAACACTACTGCTGGAAGAGGGTCACAAAGATCCAACCAGGAGGAATAGGTTGATATTGAGTTCCGTCAGCTGTACCATTAAAAAATGCAACGGCACTCTATTATAAGCATCTTCAAGGTCAATTGCAGCAGCACATGTCTCAATGCCTGAGAAACCCTTATAGACATCGTGGGCAAAAAACCGCCAGTGTTGCGCCATGTCTCTCTATTTGACGGCAGTACCTCCAAGGGTGTGGGTGGAAGGAGACATAAACCTCTCTAGTTGGTATGATATTTTCCGGCACTATTTTTCCCAGCAATCGTTTGGTTGTATTCTGCATGGTGATTACCTGATAGCCCTGAATTTTTCGTGTGTGTGGTCTTTGCTGGGCTTGGCAGAGGTACCAGGTAGCTGTGCAAACCACTTTTCGTTGATTATTGCAATGTAATGCTTGTTGTAGATGCCAGTCAGTTTCTTCCTACTCCCCATCAGACAACCCGCCAATGTCACATATCGTATGCCATCTGACAGAAAATGTTTGTCACCGTACTGCATCTTTGATTCCACCGTCACCACAACCACCCTGCCCAATTCCTGGTTCTGACAATAGCTGTAATGACTTCGGCAGTGTCTCTGACCTACAAATGTCTCTCTTCTCTGGTTACTCTGCCTAGATAGGTGCACAAACAGAGTCCTACCATGTATTTCTGGTCACCTGCCTAGATAGTGCACAACAGATTCACCACAAGTCTTTCTGGTCACTCTGCTCTAGATAGTGCACAAACAGAGCCTCACCATGTCTTTCTGGTCACTCTGTTTCTAGTTAGCAGAGACCTGCAATGTCTTTCTGGTCACTCTGCTCCAGATAGTGCACAAACAGAGTCCTACCACATTTGGTCACTGTGCTCTAGATAGTACAAAAACAGAGCCCTACCCTTGTTTTCATCTGTTTTTATTGGCAGAAGCTCATATGTAGTGTAATGTGTGAAATTCGTCACTCCTGTTGTGTATCGTTTGCGTGATAAAGGTTTCTTTTGCATAATCGTTGCTGCATACTGGTTATTGTTTTTGTATTTTTGTAAAACTACAGTACTTTGTTATTACTTGTTTCATATTGGGAGCTTAATTTGTATAACTAAGATTGGGGTAGCAAGACTAGTTTCATTGTCTAATATTTTCATCTTGTATAAATCTAAGATTTTGCAGCCCCAGTTGATGAGTGGCTGTTTAAATATTTCAATATAATGATTTTATTCTGAAATGAGTTTAACATGTTTATTTTTGTATTATTTGGGAATATGTTTAATAATGAATAGATGTTCTGAAAGTTGCATACAGTTCGGGAGTTGCATACAGTTCTGGGAGTTGCACAGTCCGGGAGTTGCATGTCTGGGAGTTGCATACAGTTCGGGAGTTGCATACAGTCTGTTGCATACAAGTCTGGGAGCTTAAGGCAGTCTGGAGAGTTGCATATGCCACAGTTCCGGGAGTTGCATATGTCTGGGAGTTGCAGTCTTTGAGATTCCTTTGAGATTTACGTAGTTTAGAAATTATTTCGCACCATAGTGATAATTGAGAAGACACACTTGGGAAACCCTGAAACCAACTGTGCTGATAGAGGCAAAAAATATCAAATTTAATTCCAAGGAAGATTATTGAGTTGACTTGGTGACAGAGTGGTGTATTAAACATTGCAGTCTGCAATATAACAGTAAGAGGTATATATATATATATATATATATATATATATATATATATATATATATATATATATATATATATATGTGTGTGTGTGTGTGGGCAGACATGATTCACTGAGAAACCAGACATTCAACACGTGAGAAACCAGATGCTTGAATAATTTATTCATCACACCAATAAAAGCACAGGATTTACTTGTTATATTTCTAACCATCTCCTTCTGCTTTTTCCTACTTGTCAGAGACTTCAGTGCAGTACATGGACCAACTTGCTCACTTCACCAACCGTCAGATTGATGTTCAAAGAGAAAGTGAAGTGCAAGGTCTGGCCACTTACAGCTTGAAAGACCTCAATGTTTCTCTCAGAGAATCTTCCAGAACACATGAGGCAAATGAGACAGAATAAGAGAACATGTTGGAGGGAAGTATGGAGACAGTTACAGGAGAATATGTTGAGGAAGTATGGAGATAAAGCAGGAGAACATGTTGGAGGAAGTATGGAGACAGTTACAGGAGAACATGCTGGAGGAAGTATGGAGACAGTTACAGAAAATATGTTGAGTAAAGCAGACAGTTACAGAGAAAATGTTGAGGAAGTATGAGACAGTTACAGGAGAAAATGTTGGGAGGAAGTATGGAGACAATTATGGAGAACATGTTGGAGGAAGTATGGAGAGACAGTTACGGGAGAACATGTTGGAGGAAGTATGGAGACAGTTACATGAGAACATGTTGGAGGAAGTATGGAGACAGTTACGGGAGAAATTTTGGGAGGAAGTATGGAGACAGTTACAGGAGAACATGTTGGAGGAAGTATGGAGACAGTTACATGAGAATATGTTGGAGGGAGGGAGACAGTTACAAGAGAAAATGTTGGAGGAATTTGAGACAGTTCATGAGAAATGTTGGAGGAAGAAAGAACAGTACAGGAGAATATGTTGGAGGAAGTAGGGAGACAGTTACATGAGAACATTTTGGGGAGGAAGATGGAGACAGTTACATGGAGAACATGTTGGAGGAAGTATGGAGACAGTACAGGAGAACATGTTGGAGGAAGTATGAGACAGTTACAGGAGAACATGTTGGAGGAAGAGGGACAGTTACAGGAGAACATTTTGGGAGGAAGTTTTGGAGACAAACATGAGAACATGTTGGAGGAAGTATGGAGACAGTTACAGGAGAAAAATTTTGGGAGGAAGTGGGGAGACAGTTACAGGAGAACATGTTGGAGGAAGTAGGGAGACAGTTACAGGAGAACATGTTGGAGGAAAGGAGAATTAGGAGAAATGTTGGGAGGAAGTATGAGACAGTTACGGGAGAACATGTTGGAGGAAGTATGGAGACAGTTACATGAAAACATGTTGGAGGAAGTATGAGACAGTTACATGAGAACATGTTGGAGAAGTATGGAGAAGTTACAGGAGAATATGTTAGGAAGTAGGAGACAGTTACAGGAGAACATGTTGGAGGAAGTATGGAGACAGTTACAGGAGAAAATGTTGGAGGAAGTATGGAGACAGTTACATGGGGAAAAAAGTTGATGAAGTATGGAGACAGTACAGGAGAATATTTTGGGAGGAAGTAGGAGACAGTTACAGGAGAACATGTTGAGGAAGTATGGAGACAGTTACAGGGGGAACATGTTGGGGGAAAGTATGGAGACAGTTACATGAGAACATGTTGGATGAAGTATGGAGACAGTTACATGAGAACATGTTGGAGGAAGTATGGAGCAGTTAAGGAGAACATGTTGAGAAGATGGAGACAGTTACAGGAGAACATGTTGGAGGAAGTAGGGAGACAGTTACAGGAGAAAATGTTGGAGGAAGTAGGGAGACAGTTACAGGAGAACATGTTGGAGGAAGTATGGAGACAGTTACAGGAGAACATGTTGGGGGAAGTATGGAGACAGTTACAGGAGAATATGTTGAGGAAGTAGGAGAAAAAGTTACGGGAGAACATGTTGGAGGAAGAGGAGACAGTTACATGAGAACATGTTGGGGGGAAGTATGGAGACAGTTATATGAGAACATGTTGGAGGAAGTATGGAGACAGTTACAGGAGAACATGTTGGAGGAAGTAGGGAGACAGTTACAGGAGAACATGTTGGAGGAAGTAGGGAGACAGTTACAGGAGAATATGTTAGAGGAAGTATGGAGACAGTTACAGGAGAATATGTTGGAGGAAGTATGGAGACAGTTACAGGAGAACATGTTGGAGGAAGTATGGAGACAGTTACATGAGAACATGTTGGAGGAAGTATGGAGACAGTTACAGGAGAATATGTTGGAGGAAGTATGGAGACAGTTACAGGAGAACATGTTGGAGGAAGTATGGAGACAGTTAAGGAAAATATGTTGGAGGAAGATGGAGACATTACAGGAGAAAATTTTGGGAGGGTAGGGAGACAGTTACAGGAGAAAATGTTGGAGGAAGTATGGAGACAATTACAGGAGAACATTTTGGGAGGAAGTATGAGACAGTTACAGGAGAACATGTTGGAGGAAGTATGAGACAGTTACATGAGAACATGTTGGAGGAAGTATGAGACAGTTACAGGAGAACATTTTGGGAGGAAGTATGGAGACAGTTACGGGAGAACATGTTGGAGGAAGATGGAGACAGTTAATGAGAATATGTTGGAGGAAGTATGGAGACAGTTACAAGAGAAAATGTTGGAGGAAGTATGGAGACAGTTACATGAGAACATTTTGGGAGGAAGTAGGAGACAGTTACAGGAGAATATGTTGGAGGAAGTAGGGAGACAGTTACATGAGAACATGTTGGAGGAAGTATGGAGACAGTTACATGAGAACATTTTGGGAGGAAGTATGGAGACAGTTACAGGAGAACATGTTGGAGGAAGTATGGAGACAGGTTACAGGAGAACATTTTGGAGGAAGTGGGGAGACAGTTACAGGAGAACATGTTGGGGAAGTAATGAGACAGTTCATGAGAACATGTTGGAGGAAATGAGACAGTTAGCAGGAGAAAAAATGTTGGAGGAAGTAGGGAGACAGTTACAGGAGAACATGTTGGAGGAAGTATGGAGACAGTTACAGGAGAACATTTTGGGAGAAAGGAGACAGTTACAGGAGAATATGTTGAGAAGTATGGAGACAGTTACAGGAGAACATGTTGGAGGAAGTATGGAGACAGTTACATGAGAACATGTTGGAGGAAGTATGGAGACAGTTACATGAGAACATGTTGGAGGAAGTATGGAGACAGTTACAGGAGAATATTTTGGGAGGAAGTAGGGAGACAGTTCAGGAGACATGTTGGAGGACGTATGGAGACAGTTACAGGAGAACATGTTGGAGGAAGTATGGAGACAGTTACATGAGAACATGTTGGATAAGATGAGACAGTTACAGGAGAATATGTTAGAAGTAGGAGACAGTTACAGGAGAACATGTTGAGGAAGTAGGGGAGACAGTTACAGGAGAACATGTTGGAGGAAGTAGGGAGACAGTTACAGGAGAACATTTTGGGAGGAAGTATGGAGACAGTTACATGAGAAACATGTTGGAGGAAGTAAGGACAGTTACAGGAGAACATGTTGGAGGAAGTATGGAGACATTTAAAGGAGAAATGTTGGAGGAAGTATGGAGACAGTTACAGGAGAACATGTTGGAGGAAGTAGGGAGACAGTTACAGGAGAACATGTTGGAGGAAGTATGGAGACAGTTACAGGAGAACATGTTGGAGGAAGTAGGGAGACAGTTACAGGAGAATATGTTGGAGGAAGTAGGAGACAGTTACAGGAGAACATGTTGGAGGAAGTAGGAGACAGTTACATGAGAACATGTTGAGGAAGTATGGAGACAGTTATATGAAACATGTTGGGGAAAGGGTAGGGAGACAGTTACAGGAGAACATGTTGGAGGAAGTAGGGAGACAGTTACAGGAGAAAATGTTGGAGGAAGTATGGAGACAGTTACAGGAGAATATGTTAGAGGAAGTATGGAGACAGTTACAGGAGAATATGTTGGAGGAAGTAGGGAGACAGTTACAGGAGAACATGTTGGAGGAAGTATGGAGACAGTTACATGAGAACATGTTGGAGGAAGTATGGAGACAGTTACAGGAGAATATGTTGGAGGAAGTATGGAGACAGTTACATGAGAACATTTTGGGAGGAAGTGGGGAGACAGTTACAGGAGAACATGTTGAGGAAGTAGGGGAGACAGTACAGGAGAACATGTTGGAGGAAGTATGGAGACAGTTACAGGAGAATATGTTGGAGGAAGATGGAGACAGTTACATGAGAACATGTTGGAGGAAGTATGAGACATTACAGGAGAACATGTTGGAGGAAGATGGAGACAGTTACAGGAGAACATTTTGGGAGGAAGAGGGAGAGAAGTCAGGAGAACATGTTGGGGAAGTATGAGACAGTTACAGGAGAACATGTTGGAGGAAGTAGGGAGACAGTTACAGGAGAACATGTTGGAGGAAGTATGGAGACAGTTACAGGAGAATATGTTGGAGGAAGTATGGAGACAGTTCATGAGAACATGTTGGAGGAAGTATGGAGACAGTTACAGGAGAACATGTTGGAGGAAGTATGGAGACAGTTACAGGAGAACATGTTGGAGGAAGTATGGAGACAGTTACAGGAGAACATGTTGGAGGAAGTATGGAGACAGTTACATGAGAACATGTTGGAGGAAGTATGGAGACAGTAACAGGAGAATATGTTGGAGGAAGTAGGGAGACAGTTACAGGAGAATATGTTGGAGGAAGTATGGAGACAGTTACAGGAGAATATGTTGGAGGAAGTATGGAGACAGTTACATGAGAACATGTTGGAGGAAGTATGGAGACAGTTACAGGAGAATATGTTGGAGGAAGTAGGGAGACAGTTACATGAAAAACATTTTGGGAGGAAGGTGGAGACAGGTACATGAGAACATGTTGGAGGAAGGATGGAGACAGTTACAGGAGAACATGTTGGAGGAAGTATGGAGACAGTTACATGAGAACATGTTGGAGGAAGTATGGAAAACAGTTACAGGAGAATATGTTGGAGGAAGTAGGGAGACAGTTACATGAGAACATGTTGGAGGAAATATGGAGACAGTTACAGGAGAACATGTTGGAGACGTAGGAGACAGTTACAGGAGAACATGTTGGAGGAAGTATGGAGACAGTTACAGGAGAACATGTTGGAGGAAGTAGGGAGACAGTTACATGAGAACATTTTGGGAGGAAGTAGGAGACAGTTACATGAGAACATGTTGGAGGAAGGATGGAGACAGTTACAGGAGAATATGTTGGAGGAAGTAGGGGAGACAGTTAATGAGAACATGTTGGAGGAAGTATGGAGACAGTTACATGAGAACATGTTGGAGGAAGTATGAGAGCAGTTACAGGAGAACATGTTGGAGGAAGTATGGAGACAGTTACATGAGAACATGTTGGAGGAAGTATGGAGACAGTTACGGGAGAATATTTTGGGAGGAAGTAGGGAGACAGTTACATGAGAACATGTTGGAGGAAGTATGGAGACAGTTAAGGCATTTTGGGAGGACGTTGGGAGACAGTTACAGGAGAATATGTTGGAAGGAGGAGACAGTTACAGAAACATGTTGGAGGAAGTGGGAGACAGTTACAGGAGAAATGTTGGAGGAAGTAGGAGACGGGTTCCATGAGAACATGTTGAGAAAGTATGGAGACAGTTAAGAAGAATATTTTGGGAGGAAGTATGGAGACAGTTACAGGAGAAATGGGGAGGAAGTATGGAGACAGTTACAGGAGAATTATGTTGGGAGGAAGATGGAGACAGTTACAGGAGAATATTTTGGGAGGAAGTATGGAGACAGTTACAGGAGATGGACAGAAAAAAGGGACATGTAAAAGGAAACATGAGAAATGAGTGAAGTACGAGATCTTGAATTTTCCCTAAAAAAGAGATGCATAAAAAAGAAAACAGACAGGAAGATCATTGAACACATGACCTAAGTGTGACATTTAATGTTAGAATGTCAAAAAGCTGGTTAATGTCACTCTTCCGAATGAACGATGTTGTGTCAATAATAAGATTCGAACAAACTGTTGGATAATGAAGTCTGTGTTTTAAAAGATAAAATGCTGTGCATCATATTAATTCAAAGAAACCTACAAATGTGATCTTTGTGATGCAAAAGTTCACTAAAACTGGTGATCTGAATGTAGACAAAAGAAATATACAGAGAGAAACCAAGATGTGATGCAATGTTTACTAAACTGGTGATCTGAATGTGACAAAGAATATATACAGGAGAGAAACCTTTCAGATGTATGCAGGTATTCAAAAAGTAGTGGGCTCACAATACATAGAAGGATACATACAGGAGAGATCTTCAAAAGTATGTTTGTGGTCAGAGTTCTCCAATTCTGTAGCCCACAAACAGAAAAAAAAATACAGAGATAAACCATACAAGGTGATTTGGGGGCCCTGATTTGTGGCATAATGTTTGTCATTAACCAAACACTTTAAGAACATATTGTAACAGAAATATTTTCTATTTCTTCAATGATTTTAGCAACTTTGGGTTGTTGCCTTGTCCCAATGCCACAATGTCGTTTCTCTGTCAGCTGTGATTTGTTCTAGGTAATGTGTTCATTGATCGATCTTGGAAGAAGAAGAAGGTAATGTGTTCCATTGATCTGATCTTGGAAGAAGAAGAAGGTAATGTGTTCCATTGATCTGATCTTGGAGGAGGAAGAAGGTAAGTGTACATTGATCTGATCTTGGAGGAGGAAGAAAGTAATGCGTACCATTGATCTGATCTTTGGGGGAAGAAGAAGATAATGTGTACCATTGATCTGATCTTGGAGGAAGAATAAAGTAATGTGTACCATTGATCTTCTTCTCTGCATCTTTTGATGATTATACCGTTAGACGGCCTTTTGATGAAGTCGACTGTTGTCTGGAGCTCATCTCTAGTGCCATGTAGTTTTGAATGTAGTGTTGTAATGCGCATTCCTTTCTAGGGGGAAAATACAGGGGCAGTCTGGAGAATATGTTCCCGTGGTTTGTTCAGCGGAGCCACAGGGCCAGATGGGATGGGACAATCGTAGCCTGTAGGTGTTGTTCATACTTTATGACCTATCCGGAGTCGGAAGATGATAGTCTGTCCTTGTCGGTCAAAGGGGGGTAGTCATGTTGGATGGTTTAGGTTCTTTTCTAATGTCCATGATAGCTTTTTTTTTTTCAAAGTATGTGATTTCATTATCTATTTGTTCACATTCTGCCCTTTTGAAGTTGTCTGCCTTCTCATTACCTGGCACTCCGCATGTGATGGAACCACTGAAGGTAACTTTTTGTTGGTAGAGATCTTGCTGAGCTCTTTTCTCAGGATGGATGGTTACTCTGTAGGCTTGCAAAAAGATAGTGCGTCTTGAAAATACCACTTGTTGGGGAGCCCGAGTTGAATTATTGATCATGATTGGGCCTGTATTAGCTTGAGCCCTCGGTGTAGTTGAACAAAATTTACCAGTTGGATGTACCTTGTTTCGGGGTGATTGTTGGGATATATAATATAGATACCAGCCCTGTTCTGGTGCATCGTTGCAGATCCATCGGTGTAGGCGTGGATCCATGATTTTTAGGTATTTTTCTTGATCATGCATATAGTAGCTGTTTTTTCTGCAGGTCATTGTGTATTTTCCCGTGTGATTCACTAATTGTTGTGATGTTTTGCTGTATCCCAACTTGTTCCTGAGAACAGGTAGAGATTAGGTATCAGCGTGGTTATTTGGGGGTCATCTGCTGTCTTTAATCGCTTTCCGATGGATGAGCTCGGTTTTGTTGTCCAGTGCCGATCTTTAATCTTGCTTTATTGGATGCAGGGCTACTGGTGTATTTCTCCCTCTGGATCATATTTTTGGTTTATTCTGTAAAGGGTTTTCCCATGTTTTTCATCTCTGAAGGTAGATTTCATGGCTCCGTATGATCCTGAGTGCTGATTTTTCACTGTTCCATGCTATGTGTTAGCAGCTACCATGCTTGAGCCGAACTCTAGTGAGGTCTAATTTCCGCTGTAGACTTTCTTAAGTGTGTGTTCTTAGTCCAGTTGTACCTGCCAGTTTTCTGAGTATTCCAATTTTTCATCTGGCCTTTCCTTCTTTTTTCTATATGCTTGTTCCATGTGAGTCGTTTATCAAATGTGATCCCTAGATAAGTTGGATTGCTTCTTGATTGGAGTGGTTCCTGGTATGTTGGCTGCTTTGTCCCTGGGGAGGGAGAACATGTTGTGGAGGTTTTGTCTGTGTGGGTTGTAACGTACCACTTCTCTGCCCATTCCATAAGTTTATCTGCTGCTCGTTGTAGATGTTGGTGTTGTCTGCGCACCATAGCACTAAATCGTCTCATATAGAGCGGCCTTCACTCCCCGCTGGCAGATCCTTACTAGGTCGTTGATGTAGACAAGGAAAGCGAAGACATAACTCCTCCCTGAGGTACCCCTGACGGTAAGACCTTTGCCTGATGTCCATCGAGTGTAACTCTGGTTCTTTTATTATGCAGGAACGCTTGGGTCCATCTTAGCATGTTGCCTTGATTCCATTTCTTTTTAGCTTTGCCATAAGACCATCTTTCCACACCTTGTCGAAGGCCTGCTTGAAGTCCACCCATAATGTTAGCACCCTTTTTTTTCTTGGAAGGCATCTTCAGCGGCCTGTGCTACATAGGTTACTTGGTCTTCTACGCTATGACATTCCCTAAATCCTGCTTGTTCCGGAACCAAATCGTAAGATTCAAAAAACCCTTTCAATCTCCTGTTTATGACTCTTCCATGGTTTTAGCAACACAGCTTGTCAGACTGGGAAAGGTCGATAATTGAAGCCTTTGGTTCTGCATTTTCCTTTTTCAGATGGGTAATGTGATGGCTTCTCTCCAGATTTAGGGGACTACACCTTTCTGCCAGCTGTGGTTTATAATTTCAAGCAACTTTAACTTAGCTACTAAGCTCAGGTTTATAAGCATTTCGTTGCTAATTTTGTCTGGGCCAGGTGATTTTTTTTTTTTAAGTTTAGAAATTGAGTTTTGTAGTTCTCCGAAGTGATAGGTTCTCTCATTGGAGCAGAGGGGGGTAGGCAGCCTTCATTCACTTGGAGGAAGAAAGATAATGTGTACCATTGATCTGATCTTGGAAGAAGAAAGTAATGTGTACCATTGATCTGATCTTGTAATTCTGTTCTAATTTTTTTGATGGGCTTTGTCTATAGCTGAGATTGCTTTCTCCATACTATATGTAGAGCTAGAGATCTGCCACCGCTTGTTTTCTTCTTATAATTTTGCCGCTTTCCTCCAGTGCAATGATCTGTCTTGTTGATGTAGGTTCTTCATTTAGGGACAACTAGTTGCCAGAGTTTTCCACCATCATTTTTTAGGTTTAGAGCTGCTGTTTTGTCTCTCCAGCTTTCCGTTTTTCTATTAGCTTTGTTGCTACCGTTTTTTCCATTTATTGTGGGAATTTTAGTGAAGGCAGAATTCTGCATTTTTTCCCGGCTTAATTCATTCCTCCTGACACTTTTACAGTGTGCTTGACCAGTCCTGGCTTCATTCATGTCCTCCTGACACTTTTACAGTGTGCTTGACCAGTCCTGGCTTCATTCATGTCCTCCTGACACTTTTGCAGTGTGCTTGACCAGTATGGAATGTATCCCCGTTTACATCCTCTAGGAATGGCTTCTTTGCAGCTTAGAAGAATGCATCTGTTAAAGTCTTTTACTACTTTATTGATGTCACCATCTTTCACAATTAGTTCAGACAGAAGTGAAGTTGTCTGGTGTCTGAAGAGTTCCCAGTTGGCCTTTTTATAGTTTCATCTAGTCATGGCAGGGCTAAGATGATTACATTGATCTGATCTTGGAAGAAGAAGAAGGTAATATGTACCATTGATCTGATCTTGGAAGAAGAAGAAGATAATGTGTACCATTGATCTGATCTTGGAGGAAGAAGAAGGTAATGTGTACCATTGATCTGATCTTGGAAGAAGAAGATTGTAATGTGTACCATTGATCTGATCTTGAAGAAAGAAGAAGGTAATGTGTACCATTGATCTGATCTTGAGGAAGAAGAAGATAATGTACATTGATCTGATTTGGGGGAAGAAGATTGAATGTGTACCATTGATCTGATCTTGGAGGAAGAAGAAGGTAATGTGTACCATTGATCTGATCTTGGAGGAAGAAGAAGGTAATGTGTACCATTGATCTGATCTTGGAGGAAGAAGAAGATAATGTGTACCATTGATCTGATCTTGGAAGAAGAAGAAGGTAATTTTACCATTGATCTGATCTTGGAGGAAGAAGAAGATAATGTGTACCATTGATCTGATCTTGGAGGAAGAAGAAGATAATGTGTACCATTGATCTGATCTTGGAAGAAGAAGAAGGTAATGTGTACCATTGATCTGATCTTGGAGGAAGAAGAAGATAATGTGTACCATTGATCTGATCTTTGGGAAAAAGAAAAGGTAATTGTACCATTGATCTGATCTTGGGGGAAGAAGAAATAATGGTAGTACATTGATCTGATCTTGGAGGAAGAAGAAGGTAATGTTACCATTGATCTGATCTTGGGGGAAGAAGAAGGTAAGTGTACCATTGATCTGATCTTGGGGGAAGAAGAAGGTAATGTGTACCATTGATCTGATTTGGAGGAAGAAGAAGGTAATGTGTACCATTGATCTATCTTGGAGGAAGAAGAAGATAATGTGACCATTGATCTGATCTTGGGGGAAGAAGAAAGTAGTACCATTGATCTGATCTTTTGGGGGAAGAAAGGTAAAGTGTACCATTGATCTGATCTTGAAGAAGAAGAAGATAAGTACCCTTGATCTGATCTTGGGGGAAGAAGGTTGGTACCATTGATCTGATCTTGGAGGAAGAAGAAGGAAGGGACCATTGATCTGATCTTGGGGGAAAAGAAGGGAATTTTACCATTGATCTGATCTTGGAGGAAAAGAAGGTAATGGTCCCTTGATTTCTTAAAAGAAGAAGGTAAGTACCATTGATCATCGGGAAGAAGAAGGTAATGTGTTCCATTGATCTGATCTTAGGAAGAAGAAGATAATGTTACATTGATCTGATTTTTGAGGAAGAAGAAGATAATTTTACCATTGATCTGATCTTGGAGGAAGAAGAAGAAGGTAAGGGACCCTTGATCTGATCTTAAAGAAGAAGGTAATGTACCATTGATCTGATCTTTTAAGAAAAAAGAAATGTACCATTGATCTGATCTTGGAAGAAGAAGAAGATAATTGGGACCATTGATCTGATCTTTGGGGGAAAAAGAAGGTAAGTGTACCATTGATCTGATCTTTTGAAGAAGAAGGTTGTTCCATTGATCATCTAGGAGAAGGTAATTTACCATTGATCTGATCTTGAGGAAGAAGAAGATAATGGTACCATTGATCTGATCGGGGGGAAGAAGAAATTTTAATTACATCTTGAAAAAAAGAAATGTTATATTGATTATTTAAAGAAGAAGGTAAGTACCCTTTATCTGATCTTGGGGGAAAAAGGGAAGGACCCTTTATTATTTTGGGGGAAGAAGGAAGTACCATTGATCTGATCTTGGGGTGAGGGAAAGGGAATGTGTTCCATTGATTGATCTTGGGGGAAGAAGAAGTTACCATTGATCGATTTAAAGAAGAAGGTTAAACTTGATCTGATCTTGGGGGAAAAGAAAAATTTTACCCTTGATCTGATCGGGGGGAAAAGAAATAAACCCTTTACTGACTTTGGGGGAAGAAAAGGTGGAATTGATCTGATTTTGGATGAAGAAGAAGGGGTGCCCCTTGATCGATCAGGGGGGAAGGTAATGTACCCTTGATTGATCTTGGGGGGAAGAAGGTAAAGTGTACCATTGATCTGATCCTGGAGGAAGAAGGTAATGTGTACCATTGATCTGATTAAAGAAGATAAGGTACCATTGATCTGATCTTGGAGGAGGAAAAGATAATTTTACCATTGATCTGATCTTGGGGGGAAAAAAGAAGGTAAGTGTACCATTGATCTGATCTTTGGGGGGAAGGAATTGTACCATTGATCTGATCTTGGAGGAAGAAGGAATGTACCATTGATCTGATCGGGAAAAAGGAAGTGTTCCATTGATCTGATCTTGGGGGAAGAAGAAAATTTGTACCATTGATCTGATCCCGGGGGAAAAGATAAGTGACCATTGATCTGATCTGGAGGAAGAAGGGAATGTACCCTTGATCTGATCTTGGAAGAAGAAGATAATGTGTACCATTGACTGATCTTGAGGAAGAAGGGTTTTTACCATTGATCTGATCTTGGAGGAAGAAGGTAATGTGTTTCATTGATCTGATCTTGAGGAAGAAGAAGGTAATGTGTAATTTATCTGATTTGGGGGAAGAAAGTAAGTGTACCATTGATCTGATCTTGGAGGAAGAAGATTGAATGTACCATTGATCTGATCTTAAAAAGAAGAAATGTGTACCATTGATCTGATCTTGAGGAAGAAGAAGATAAGTAATTGATCTGATCTTGGAGGAAGAAGAAGAAATGCCCCTTTATCTGATCTGGGGAAGAAGAAGGTAAGTGTACCATTGA
>JADZMA010000700.1:0-30708 GCA_020796225.1 Arion vulgaris | reverse complement strand
TGTTATTTTTGTACAGGGGGTATCCCTTGTTAGTTAGATTTTCCTTTTGCCCCGTACTTCCAAGGTTACCTTTGTTTTCTTGTCTGTTTCCCCCACCCCAATCAAAAGTTTTTTTAAAAAAGACTAATGGCATTCCCAAAGTCCAACCATCTCCATTTTCTTTCAAATGGTTTATGTTTTCAATTACTTTCTTCTAGTTCAAATTTGTACTTTTTTTCTTTAAAATATTTGGGATTCTCCAAAATTGAACTTAAAAGGCGTAATTTTTGGTGCACTGCCTGCCCATTTTAGTGATTTTTTAAAAACCATATGAATTTTCGGGAAACCTTTAGAGATCAAGCTTTAAACGGTCTGGATAGAAAAATTTCCCAAAGGAGTACGGAAAAACAAAAAGACAGAACATATTTTTTGTACATATGGCAACCTTTTTTGACCCAGAATACAAATTATGCTGGGTCCAAACCGCTAAAAAAAAAAATTTTCAGCGCTTTTTTTCCCCCAGAGGGGATGGTGGGGGTAGTTTCGGGGGATAGGATTTCGCAACCAGGCGGGACATCCCCATTGGAGAGAAAAATTTCGGGACTGTTGGGGGAAAAGTTCCCGGGAAAAACTTTTTTGATGATGATAAGTAAATAGGCAATCTTGAACGGGCCCAGTTTTTAGACAAATGTCATTGTCTGTTTTAGGAGAGATGTAGATAATGGGTGGGGCCACAGCCACCTGTTGTCATTATATTATTTTTGGGGGAAGGGGCAGGGGGCAGACATAAAGCTTCCCCCAAAGGATGAACTAAAATTGAAAGCCATATAGTGCAGGAGGGGATGATTTCAAGATGCTGGCAATATTCCCTTCCTTGGTGACCTTAATGTAAACTTACTATACTCAAAAAAATAGAGAAGGCATTGGGAACTTTTGTTTATATAAATGACATATCCAACTTTCCTTTTCCCGTTAATTTAAAACAAAAATCACAATTTAGATACTTACCTATCTTTTTCCCGGTCACCTAAGAGCAATGAGAACAGATGCACTGGGGGCAATGCTCGATTGAAATGGTTTTTTTGGACAAAATGACCCTGCCTCAACACCTAGAAAAGATAGATCAAAATTTCAATGGGGATAAAAAGGGTTTTTTCCTTTGGGCGTTTTGCATACCATAGGTACTGCAAGCGGAAAAAAACGAAGAAAACCCTAGATACATCAATAAACAGAATGGGGGGTTAGCCTAAACACATGAGATACATGTTGAGAGGGGATCGGAGCAATTATAACATGTCCGATTTTGAGAGGATGATCCTCAAATGAACAAATTCCAATGAAAGAATAGAAAAAATGAATTTTATTTTACAAAAGATTTACTAAATTTAGTTAAATGAGATTATCTTTAGTTAAACCAAAAGAAAAAATCTTTTCCCCAAGGAAACATGAAATGTTCACTGGTTCTGAAGATTCCCCAAACAAATGGTTTTAAAAAAAACAATGCCCCACACATCATCGGCCATGGGGGGCAAAAAAGGTGGTCCCGGGGTCTCCACAAATTCGTCCCTGGTATTTGCCAACAACCCGGTTACGCCTCACCCGGGCATAAAATCAGGCTTTCCAAAAAGTTTCTCTGTCTTCCTTTTTCTTTTGCTTCCCCCATTTTTTCCGGGTAACAATGTGTTTTTAAATTTCCCCCCTTACTAAGCTTTTCGTGTATTTGTACTGCCATCTAACATTCTTTTAAAAAATTGGGGCTGCAAGCAAAGTTTTCTGATAAATGTACCCTTTTGGGGTTACCCGTCAACACTTTGGGAAAATTGTGTTTCCCATTTTTAAACAATGGTTTTTCAGAACTTTTTTTAAAAATGTGCATGTCCATTTTTTTTTTGTTGTTTAGACCTGAATGGGGTTAACTTTGATACATGGGGGAATAATTTGGGCTGGGTTTCTTTCTTGGCCCACAGACCCCAATTAAATTAAACACGAACCTACAATTTTAAAACCCCAAAATTTCCCAAACCCTTTTGCACACCCCCACTTATAACAGTTTGCCAACGCCCTTCCCTTTTATTGATGCTCTTTTTTCTTTTACATGAAAATTAATTTATTTCTGTAATAATTGTCAATTTTCAAAAAGATTTATGAATGAAATAAAATTGATGAAAAAAAGGGTCGGAATTTTGGGAAGGCGGGGAAAAAAATTTAAATGCAGAATTCAAATTTTAAATGATTGATCATACGCAAAAACACGGAAAAAGTTTTTTTAAAATAGTTATTATTAATTTTTCTTTAAAGCCACCGACCCCTAATCTAATGCCCCCTCCCCAATTCTTCTGAACCCCCTATCGTCCCCCTAGAACGCTTATGCACCCACGGGGGGCGGTACCACCACTTTGGGAAAAACACTGGGCTAACCCAACTAAACGTGAAACTTCATCATTTCCCAAAAGTGTCAATGTGTTTGTTTAGCATGATTGAAAAACGAAATGAAAATAAAATGGTAACACCTACTCAAACTGTAGTTTGATAAATAAAACACTGAGATATTGAAGAGAAAAAACTCACGAAATCATGAATAGTTGAAGTACGACCTGTCGATGTAAGGTTTCACTACTGAAACTAAAACATACTAAAACATATTGGTTTCAGTTTCATTAGAGAAAAGAGATAGTAACTATTCGTTACTCAAATACCCTTTTATGTGGGCTAGTGTAGGCGAGCATGGATCTTCACAACATCCGTTTTTGGGCTGATTCAGTTCGCATGTTAACACTCTTCAGAGTCGGTCTTTGGGCCATGTTCTGTCTCGTCTCCCATTGTTTTTAAAATGTCATCAAATTGTTTTAAAAACCCTTCCCTTTCATTAAATATTGATAAAAAATTTTTCGATATTTATTGATATTAAACATCCCGGGGCTGTTTTTTTTCGGCTACCCATCTTCAATCCCAGCTTTTAAAAATCTATAACTGACGGGGATTTGTTTAAAAAATCTTCTTGCAGCCCCCTCGATGAAAGCGTTAAAAAATGTTAGTTTATCCATTGGTTGGCCCCATGATATGATTACAGAGCCAGCCGTCTTTTCCCCATTCCCATCAACATCCATGCCCCCAGAACGAAGATGGGAAATTCTGCAAATTGGTCAATTAGTGATTCAGTCCATTGTTTGCTAAAGAGCCAGCCCCCTTTTCGGATATATTTAAATAATCACACGGGAATACACGCATGAGGGGCCCCGGCCCCAGCCAGAGGGCCCCTTCAGTCACAGCAAGTACCCAATGTAAATGTGCTTGTTGTCATTCTAAAAGATCACTGGTTTCCCGGGGGACCATTCTGCCACATGAGCTTGCAGAAAAAGGCCTGCGATATATTAAACATGTAGGTCTATTTTGTTTGTCATCAGATCATCCCCACTGAAAAGGGAAAATTTCAAAGGTCCTGATTTCATTTTCCCAGTACACCCGTCTGTCAATGTGATTAACAGTTTTTGGCGGGGTTTTGGGGATGTTTCTGCCGTAGTCTATATGTAGTGTGCTGTGAAATTAGTTTCCTTTGTTCCTATGTTTGAAAAAGGGCCCTTTTGGTTGAAAGTTGCTGTGTTGTGTTTGTTTTTTTTTTTAAAACTGCAGTATTTTTGTTATTACGTGTTTCGAGATTACAAAAGTTTTATTTCAGTTTTCCCTTAAATCGATAGTAAAATTTTCAAGTCTCAAACTAGTTAAAGGTAAAAACAACAACGTACATGGCAAAACGGGTGAACAGTCATTTGTCAGGGTGGCGTCGTTTCTGGGAAAAAATATTTTCCCCGGAACAAATATAATTTACGTTTAGAGAGATGTGTTTTTGTTACTTTTGAAATTTGTTTTTATGGGTTTTTTGGATCAAATATTCCCCAGTTGCTCCCAGTTACTGGTATCCTTGACTTATTATTCCCGACTAAAAACCCGTGTCTTCCATGATCTCCCCTTTCCCCCTGAATTTTACCTGTTGTCACCAAATGTTCAAAGCCTTCTTTACATTATCAGAAGAACCTTGTTTGGGTCTTATTTTTTATTATTTTGAAAAGGTTTTTAATGCAAAAGCAGCCCTTTGATTAAAAGCCACTTTATTTTTTTTCCCCGGGGAACTTCTCCCGAGCAGAAGAGCAGGGACCTTCTGAACATATCCCCATACTAGAATCAAGAAAGATGAAGAACATAATGATGATTTTATAAAAAACTCTACAGGAAAGAAACATTGAATGTATTTGGTTTTCCCAAAGCTATCCTCTCCATTGAGCTTAGAGGCAAATGTAAAAAACCGGGCCCAGCTGAAAAAAAACCCTTTTGGGGGAAAACCCAAAGTTTCGAAGATGACAGCCCCAAAAAAAAAGCTATGATGCTGATGTGTAAAAAATAGAAATTGAATTTGTTTTGGTTATTTGGTATTTAGTACATTTAGTACTTGGGACAATGTGCATATGTTGTCGTATCAAATACGAGCCCATTTAGATTGGGGACAATGAACATGTGTTGGGGTTTCTCATGTTTTTTAACCCTCGCCCCCCTGTTTTGGGTGCAGGTTAAACAAAAACCTACTGACTTGTTCAAATTATCGACACCTGTTTTAAGTTACAATTAATATACAGAAAACAAAAGAATTTTGATTTCAGTTTAAACTTTTATTTAATGAAAAAATTAAAAAAATATTCATCAAAAAAGGAAAGCAGATCAAAGAATTGTCTCAAATAAATGAAAAACCGGTCCCCCCAAAACAAAATTCCATAGCATTTTTGTTTCCCAAACAGGTTCCAATATTGTTACAAAAAAATTTAAATTAATGATTACATTAAATGAATAAACACTGATTTTTAAATTAAAATGGGAACAAAAATAAAAAGGAAAGTTTTTAAAACTTGGGAAATTTTGGCCCTGAATGGGGGGTTTTTGACCAGGGCCAAGGCTTCATCAACAGCATTGATTGGGGATTTCCGTTTTTTAGTGCAGGGGAAAAAGCAAAGAAAGTAAACTGTACCTACAAAGGCATGCTAAGAGCTGACTAAAGAGGCCTAGGAATTTCCCCTTTGTAAATAAAAAAAAAAAAAGCGTAGAAAAAATCAGATGTACTGGCCTACTTGTAGACACAAACGGGCAAAAATTTTACAATCACTTTTAGGCTCAGATCACATACAAAAAAAAACAGTGGTTTAATGTTTTTTATAGGGAGGTTTGATGAAGAAGATTGCCGGAGAATTGAAGATGGTTTTCCCTTCGGACTGAACCACTCCCCGTTGGATGAAGACACAAAAAATGGGATGTTGAACTGATCCAGCGGTTTGTAGTTACCAATTGTACAAGTAGAATGGATGCTTGGGGGACAGAGTGAGAAGGGTTTAACCAGCGACCCCACGGGAACTTTTTGGTATATATCCCCTTCAACATCTGTTGAGGGAGACTGAGCACCCAGATTCTGCCCAGAGGAAGACATGGGTGTATTAAACCCAAAAATTTCCAAGGAGAGAAGGAGAAAAAAAAAACCCAATTTTAGGATTAGCCCTGTTATCCCCGGGACTGTACAAGATATGGTCGCATTAGGGGAAAAAAGTGGATATGAGGAATATACTATGGAGACCCCACCATATTTTTTAAATTTAAACCCCCCCCACCGGGGGTTTTTCAAACTGAGTTCACAGATGTGATGGGGTTTTTTTTTTTCCCTAGAATGAAACTGAAGCAGACAATCAAATATCTCATGGGTGTATGAGAGGTTTGGGAAAATATTTGAACAGCACAAATGAAAAAAGAGCTACTTTTTTGTTCCCCCTTACAACCATTTGGGATGGGGCTGTGTATTTTTACACTTTTAAAAATCAGCTTGCTTTGAGTTTTGGGGATTTTTTTTTCTGAAGTCTATTATATCAGGGGTTAAAATTTTTTGTCAAGTTTGTTTTAAAAACTTTCTGTCTTTACAAATTTCTATAACAAGACACCCATTTCATACTTTGTAAAGTTAAGCAAAAAACAATAGAAAATAAAGACCCAAAAGAAGTGAGAAAATTAGGTATCATTACAACTTTTTTAAATTTCTATTACAGGAGAGTCTGTCTGCAAACCTTAACAAGTTTGTCCCTATAAAAATAAAAAATCTTCAATGAAACAAAACATTTTGAGAAAGATCACAAATACACAAATTAAATAATTATTATAAAAAATTAAAATTAAATATATAAAAATTAATATAGTAGGGGTTTTAAAATTTTAAAGTTGTTGATCATCATTATTGCATGTCCAACCAATTAGTAAAATCCTGACCTTTTTTCCTCAGTATGTCCTCCCCCGGGTGCCCATCGAGCCCGTTATTTATTGATTTATTCTTCTTTTTGTGAACTAAATCCCAAATGAATTAAAAACGAGTACCCAGTGCTATATTGAACCAATACTTATGTAAGGCAGTTAATCAGGGAAAAGAAAAAAACAATAAAAGGGATCAGGCCAAGAGATGTGGTTGGGCCCGAGTGGTTCCCGGGCCCCAAAATTTGGGGGTGTAAAGAATAGAACCACTGTTACCTGCATGTTGTAAGAGGCGATTAAGGGGGTTTTGGGAAAATCGATGCATGTGTCCTAAACTTTAGAAGCTATGTGTTTGGGGGGAAAAAACCCAATGTGCAACGATACACGCTTTCAAAAGATCAAACATATCAAAAAAAGTGATTAAAATTGGTCGAAAGAAAAAATGCAAAAAAAAGAAAAAAAGATGTTGTTTTAAGAAGAATGCGGGAAAATTTTAGGACAGCAAAGAAAAAAAAAATGTGGATTTTTAAATCAGGCTGAAACAAAAAAAACCCTTATAAAAAGAATAAGAACCGAAAAATTTTTGGGCATTAAATGAGAAGAGAAGGTTTAGAAATTTGGTGATTTTAAGGAAAATTAAAGGGAAAGGGGGAGAGATCAGGAAGACAGAGGGAGAAGATGTTGGATGGCCTGACATCAGGGTTTCCCTGCAAAAATTCGAGGCCAGAACGGGGAAAAATGCCCCAAGCAAAGAGAGTTGTGGAAAATAAGATCACCTATGCCTCCGGGCCCTCACTTTGATTGATTGATATGTTTTTTTTGTTACAACATATTTGTCTGAAATTAAAAAATTTTTAAAATTTAAAAAATATAATATTATTATAGTAGGGTTTGAGGGGCCCCATTGAAACAAGAGATGAAGAAAATACTTTGGGATAAAACACAACTTGAAAAAACCCCTGAGGAAAATATAAAAAAAGGGATTTTTTTAAAAATGATACAAAACAGAGGCAGAAAAGCCCAAAATGCACATGAAGATCTGAAATGCCAAGTGATGGGGGACAGAACAACTGTCAATGATGAAAGAAAATGATGGGGGACATAACTGTCAATGATGAAGGACATAGTGATGGGGAACAGAACAACTGTCAATGATGAAGGATGTAGTGATAGAGACAGAAAAATTGTAAAAGGGAAAAACCGCTAAAGACAAGGTCTTAAGAGAGGTGGTTTCCCGGGGTTAAAAAAAGGGCCCCAGGTTTTGGAAGAGAGAAAACTTTTCCCTGAAAAAAAAAGGTTCCAATATAGGGAAAATCCCATTTGGATAAAAAGACAAAGTTTGAAGGAAAGAAAACGAAAAAATTAAATTAAATTTTTACAAAAATTATTAAGGATTAGTGAACCTTGGGCATTATGGAACTGAATGAAGAAGATAGTCGGGGTATTATACTGTCTCAATTGAGCTAAAAAAATACAGTGAAGTTTTTTCAAGAGAGAAATTGAATATATAGACAATTTTTTTGCAACGAAACGAAGGAAAACAAGAGAAACATTGAATATATGGGACAATATTTCCCCAAGGGAAAACAAAGGGATACAAGAGATAACATTAATATATATATAAATTTGGCAATGAAAGGAAGGAAGGAAAAAGAGACAACATTGAATATATAGACAATATTTCAAGCAAATAAAAGGGGAAGGAAGGATACAGGGGGGACAACATTGAAAAAAGAAAATTTTTTAAGGAAGGAAGAAGGATAAAGAGAAAATATTGAATAGACAATATTTGTTTTAATAAAAGGGAAAGGGGAAACAAGAGAAAAACATTGAATATATAGACAATATTTCCAAAAAATGAAAGGAAGGAAATGAGAAAACATTGTTTTATATAGACAATTTTTCCCAAGAAATGAAAGGAAGGAAGGATAAAGAAACAACATTGAATATATAGAAAATTTCCCCAACAAAAGGAAGGATAAAAAGAGAAAACATTGAATATATAGACAATATTTCCCCAATGAAAGGAAGGAAGGATACAAAAAAACAACATTGAATATATGGGAAAAATTTTCAAAGATGAAAAAAAGGGAAAGGGGATACAAGAGACAAATTGAATATATAGACAATATTTAGGATACAAAAAACAACATTGAATATATGAACATTTCAAGGGGAAACAAAAAAAACCGGGAAGGGAAAGGGAATCATTTAGGTTATTTATTATTTTTTCTTTTTCAAAACGTTCATTAGAGCATATTGTTCTTTTCAGTTTCATTTTCTGTAGCATTTGCTGTACAATAGTTTTCCCAGGAACCCTTAGTAAAATTTTAGAATCACTATCATAGTAATCATTGTTAAAATAGCGTAGGTGTTTTTTATCTGAATAGCTATCCTTTCAACATCGCACGGGTTCTTAAATTCACCCTGTAACATTACTTTATGACTTAAATAAAAGTTTGTTTTTCCCATTATTTGAGTGGGGGAATTGTTCACTTATGTTCACGCCCGGGGGAAGGACCTGGGAGCAGATGAAATTGAAAAAAAGTAAAAGGGGAAGAGAGACAATGGTTGAATGATATTTTAGGGAAGAAAATTAATACATCTTTTAAATTGTTTTATTTTAAAAATTTTGGGTTGATGTCTTTTTTTAAAAATGGGGAAGAAAATCAGAGTTTGTCAGAAAAAAATTTTTTATAAAATATCGGGCCCAGTGAGGAACCCCCAATCAATAGAGCAAATAGAATGGTGTTACAGTTGAAACCTGTCAACTCCCAAACTGACATAATCTTTTTTCTTTAGGGGGAACATTCGGTTGTTACCCCTGTTGAATAAATTTTAAAACGACAACATTTGTTTCTCTTTTGGGTGATCAGACTAAGAAGAATATCAGGGTTCATATATGATGTGTTGGCACCTCTTTCTAGCAAAGCTGAAATGCGGGACTTTTTGATAAAATATTTGTATGTGGCAAATGAAATGGCTGTTTTTGTGTTATCTTTCACGCTGACAGCATTGACGCCACCCCCTGAATCCAGAAATTGGGATTAACGTTCTAAACTTTTAAATAACAGCAAACATCGGGGAGAGAAAGGGTTTTTGACAGTTGACATTGTTTCCAGCGTTGATCAAAATTGTCATTTTTTTTACTACTTTTGACTAAATGTGTGTCCAAATAATAGGGGAAAGTAAAAGGATTATAAGGGGAGTGCACGAGTAGTGCAGTATTTATCCTCATCTTTGATATTTCACGTCAGCATCATGATCTATAAGTTTTGAAATTAAAATTGATTCATGGGAGTGACAGCACACACGGCTGACAATTTTTTTGGTTTTTGTACATTAAGAAATTCATTTTTGTTTTTAACAGACTCAAGCAAAAATGAGACATTTTGTAACAACCATAACAAAACAGAAATGTATAAGAGCGGGGTATTACCTTCGTTATTTTGATCATGAAATTAGCACCAAAGTCTGACAATGTCTGGTATGGATTCAGAGTTTGAAATGAGATGCCAACATTAATGGTGTTTTACCTTTTACTTTTTCCCTTGCATTAACAAAAGGCTCCATTTTCTAGAAAAAACTTGAACAATTTCAGTTTTAGAAGAATTATCAACTGATTTTCCTTCCCCAATTACATTTAAATTAATGGTGTGCTGTTTTTGGTTTCATATGATTAACTTTTCCTATGAACCCGGAACAGCTGCAATTTTTAAAAGAATTAAAACCAAGGACTTCCATTGCACCCAAATAATGGTGTTTGTTTTGGATGTCATAAGTTTAAAATTTTTCCCCCTTTTCTAATAAGAAACAAAGAACATCCCCTTTTTTTGAATTCATTAGGGTGTTTCCCTTTGGAAGAGCCCCATTAACATCAACACCAGCATCAATAATCTTATCAAAAATTTTCCCCTTTTTTCCCTTTACTGCGGCTGTTATTAGTAATTATTTACATGTGATGCATTCTTCGAGATATGTTCTGTAATTTCTTGTTGATGGTTTTCAAAAAGAAAGTTCATTAACTTTACCATTTGTTGATTCACAGCTATATAAATGATTTTTGTCTTTTTTTTGTGCCATTTTGGATGGGGGATTTTGGCAAATTTTCATACAACTGTGTGTTTTTACATTTTAAGTGCTGACTTACAGACATTGTGGGGCTTAGTATATGTATTATTTTCCCCAAAAAGTTCAACAATGTCACAGCAAAATATCTGCAGCCTTTCCAAAGCATCTATTTGAAGGGAATTAGTTGCTGTAAAGGAAAATTTTTAGTTGATCAGGATTTTACAGAGAAACTCAACAAGAATAAAATTTGGCACTCACTGCAACGCAAGCAAAGAAGTATCCTTCAAACGTAGGAAATTTTTTTCCATATTGCAGGCCCCCAAGAGATTGCAGTTTCATTGTCACATTAGAAATTTTCCTGAAATCTTTTTATATTTTATCTTTTAAAATTTTTCTAAATTTTCCCCCTAAAGATCCCCTTTTCATTCATGCCCCAAAAACTGAGAGTCCAACAAGATATGTACAATTCTGTATCATTTGGGTTCGGGCTGCTAATAATAGTGAATTCCCTTCTGTGTGTGTATTGAAAAAATTTTTCCCAAACATTTAATCCCATATTTGTCAGCAATTTGTTTTTCAGCCCCCTTACAGTTCACATGCTTTTAAACCCAAAACCCTTCCCCCCAATGTCTATCAAACAATCTAGAATTTTTTTAAGGGGGTTTTTTTCTGTGTTTCTATTAATAGTTTTACTTTTATCAATATCCATGGCCCCTAAAGCCTTCATGAGAGCTTTTAATCCATCTTGGTTCTGATAATGATGTTTTTTCTTTTTTGTGCTTTGAAGAACCTGCACCATCTCTTTTAGACCCTAAAATTTTTTGGCAAGAATCAAAGGTATTGCCTGTTGGGGAAACACAAACATTGATGTCTGCCTTTTTTCTTAATAATAAAGGAACTATATCAGTTTTAGCCATTTCGGCACTTATTAACAATGGTGTGTTTCCCTTCATGTCCCCCTTTTTTGACACTGGGCCCCAAAACGAATAAGTTTTGGGCAAGATATTTGTGTCCATGATGGCAAAATTGTAATCAGTGCAATCTATTTCATCCCGTGAGAAAATGTAGTTCCATTAACATCTCAAGGCCCCACAATATTTCCTGATTCAATGGGGATTCAATAGTGTTCTGTAGTCTGCACTTGTGTCATTAGTTGTTGTTTTTTCACCCTTTTGTTGTGCCCTTGTCATGTAGGTATTCCTTTTTTCTTTTACTTTTCTGGGTTCTGATGAAGGAGGTCTTGATCCACAGGTAGCACATGTCTATCATCTGAAGAATCAATTTTTTGGTTTATAAAATATAAGGGACAAACCTGTCATTGGGTTTTTCCAAAAGGTCATTTTATCAAATTACATGACTTTGATTCCCTCCTTTACTGTAAACTGGGTGTATGTGATCTTGAATTTCCCCCTTTTGTTCAGTTCCATTACAATTGTTGTTTCTCTGATAAATCTCTTTTTTCCTTTTTTTTTGTTCTTTTTCTTACTATTTTTTTTTATGAGGTATGTTCTGTTTAATAAAAAAAATGTTAGCATGCATATTTAAAAATTTTTTTGGGACAGTAAATATTACTAATATTAAAAAAAAAACTTAAAAAAAGGGAAAATAAAAACTATTTTTGTATCTACACCCCGTTCATGTTCACTGACATATTAAACATTCCCGTATTCCATTACTGCCAGTCTGGCTATTTTGTACTTGTGGTATCCCCTTTTTTAGTCTTGGCTTTCCATTTGTTCCCCATTTTTCAAGGTTACCCCTTTTTGGGCTGTCTTGTCTGTTTCTCCCATCTGCTGCCAATCAAGAGCTTTCCAAAGTACTTTAAAGGCATTCTACACAAAAGTCCAAATTCCATCTTCTTGTTTTAAATTATGGTTTCCCGTGATTTTGCAATTACTTTCTTCCTTAGTTTAAATTTGTACTCTTTTTCTAAAATATTTGCAGGATTCTCCCAAGATATTGAACTTCAAAGGTTAATTTTTGCACTGCCTGCAACCCCCATTTTTCCCGTGATGTTTAATAAATCTTCATATGATGATGGAGGGGCAGGAGAACCGATTTAGAGATCGTCTTTCTTTGGGTCTGTGATGAGAGCAACATTCTCCAAAAAGGGCAAGCTACATTAAAAACATAATAGACAGAAATATTTTTTGCCACATCAAGGGGGTGCAAACCTTTTTGATCCAGAATACAGAATTTTACTGCTGGTCTAGAACCAGACTAAAAACAAAAAAATTTTCAGCCGCTGTTTTTTCCGAGTAGTGGATGGGGAGCAGGGAGATTCAGGGGGTAACTGAGGATTTCAGCATGACGGCGAACATCTGGGCCCCTTGGGGAGATAAAATTTAAAGGATGTTAGGGGGGAACTTTGGGAGAAACTATTTTAGATGATGACAAATCAAATAGGACAATCTTGAATCCAGATTTTTTGACAAAAAGTCATTGTCTGTGTTTTTGTGTTTAGAGATGTAGATAATAGAAATAGTGGGACCACATCCACCTGTTGTCATTATATTATTTTTTGGGGAAGGGCAGGGGGCGTAAAACCTCTCTCCCAAAGGACATAACTAAAAAAGAAAGCCAATAGTGCAGGGTAGGGTGATTTAAAGTATGCTGGCAATATTTTGCCTTCCTTGGGGACCTTTAAGTCGACCTTTGGGCCGTTATACCCCATAAAATAGAGATAGGATTTAATCTATCTGTCATGATATAAATGACATGAACAACTTTCCCCTTTCCCGTTAATTAAACAAAACCTTCCCACAATTCCCGATACCGTCACTTTGTCCCGGGTCACGCTGGGGATGGGGGGGGGGTACCACCCACTTTTGGGAAAAAACTGGGCTAATCCAACTAAACGTGAAACTTCATCATTTCCCCAAAAGGGAATAATATGTTTGTTTAGCATGATTGAAAAAAGAAATGAAAATAAATTGGAACACCCACCTTTAAACTTGTATGAAAAATAAAACACTGAGATAGAAGAGAAAACACTTACCAAATCATGAAAGTTGAAGTAAAGGTTTTTCGATTGGGGTTTCACTACTGAAACTAAAACATACTAAAACATATTTGTTTCAGTTTCCATTTGGGGTAACGGGTATTAACTATTCGTTACCCAAATACCCGTATGCTATGGGCGGCTTGTAGTTTATAGTTGGCCTTCCGGGGGCGAATGATCTTCACAACATCCGTTCTCGGCTGACTGGTTCCGCATGTTGACACTCTTCGGAGGGAAACACGACCTACTATATTTATAGAGTCGGTCGCAGAAGCCAGTGTCTCTGTCTCGTCTCCCATTGATTTTAACTGTCATCACAATGTGCTCTAAACCTTCCCTTTTTTAAAATATTCCATAAATAATGACTGTCTCTTTCTTTTTTGATAATAGGTCTTTCTGTGCCTTTTACCTCTTTTAGCATTCGTCATATTTAGCAGTCCTGTGATTCTTTTGCATTTCTAGTAAAACCACATCTTTGTGTTTTAGAGATTTTTCTATCTGTTTAAAATTTTCCCTAGCTGGCTTCCATAAATCCAAAAACAGTATTGGTTCTATGTTAGGCTGAAGAACTCTCTTTTTGACTTTTTTTAAAAACCAACTGTCTTTCATTTTTTGGGAAAGCTGTTTTTTCCTGACCATTCCCACCTTTTTGTTTCCCCATCTGGGACCCCACCATCTGGGGTTATCTCCGGTTATTGATTCAGTTTTTGTTTCCCGTTTGTATTATCTTATTGCACTGGGCATGTCCATAGGTTCTGCGATCTCCTTCGCAATATCTCGAACAGGGTCCAACGACGACCGTAAATTTTTTCGATTTTGATTGGGTGAGCCTACCCACATACCGTTGTGCTGTTCTTTTCCTTTCTATAATCTTCAATTCCAGCTCTTCCAATCTAGTAACCGACGGGGATTTTTTTAAAAAACCCTTTTTGCGTCCCCATTCTATGACGGGGATTCAAAATGTTAGCTCTATCCATTGGCTGGCCCCGATATGATGGCAGAATCAGTCTTCTTTTCTGCTCTCTCGCCCAACGACACGCATGTGCCCCCCAACGAAGATAAGGTAATTTTTGCAAGTTTTTTACGCTTGTGGGGATTCAGTCCATTGCTTGCGCACCGAACCAGCCCCACCTTTTGGATCATACCAAGAATCACAAGAATATACGCCATGAGGTAGCTTTTTGACTCCAGCCAGAGTAGTGCCCAGTTAACAAGTACCCAATGTCATCGTGTTTGTTGTCATTCTTGGGCCATTTTGGGTTTTGACCATTCTGCCCCATGAGCTTGCAGAGAAGGCCTGCGATATATTAAAATTTGGGTCTACTTTGTTTGTCATCAGATCATCCCTCACTGCATTTAAGGGAAAAAGTTCAGAAGTGTCCCGATTTCATCTTCAGTACAAAACCCGCTCAATGTGATTTAAAAGTCGTGCCGGAAGGGTTTTTAGGGTGTTTTTGCCCCAGTCTGTATGTAGTGTGTGAAATTTGATGCGCTTTTTGGGATCCTATGCTTGATAAAGGCCTTTTTGGGTTGGGAAAATTTGTTGTAGATTGTGATTGTTTTTGTATTTTGTAAACTGGGAGTAATTTTTTTATTACGTGTTTCCTTTAGATTCTACAAAGTTTTACTTGCAGTCTTCCTTAAATCGATAGAAAAATTTTTGAAGTCTCAAACTAGTTCAAGCGTGCAAAACAACAACGTACATGGCAACAGGGGGCAAGCATTTTTCACGTTGGGGCGTTTTTAGGGAAAAAATATTTTACCCGGAACAAATGTAATTTACGTTTAGAGAGATGTGCCTTTAAGTTACTTTTAAGTACTAGTTCTTTTCGTTACTTTGGAACAAAAATTCGCTAGTTTCTAAGGGAACTTTGGGAAAGTTGATTATTATTGCTGAATTTTAAACTGTGTCTTCCATGATTTTCCCTTTCCCGAATTTTTGACGTTGTCACCAAATGTTCTAAGCCTTTCTTCGCATTGTTTTTATTCTTTTTTATTTTGATAAGGTTTTTAATGCAAACAGGACCTGATTAAAAAATACATCATTTGTTTTCTTCGGGGGCCTTTCAGAGCAGAAGAGCAGTGGGACCTTCTGGGGCAAAGCCCCATACCCAGAATCAACAAAGATGAAGGACAAAATGATGATTTTATGAAAACCTTTCAGTGAAAGAAAATTTAATAGTATTTGGTCTGCAAATATCCTCCTTTCCCGGGGTGAGCTGAAACGCAACATGTGGGCCCAAAAAGAGTCCAGCTGAAAATAAGCTTAGGGAAACCTAAAGATCTGAAGATGAAGGGGTCAGGGAAAAAAACTAGATGTTGATGTGTGAAGAAATAGAAATAAAATTTGTTGCTGGTTATTTGGTACTGTAAAATTTAGTACTTGGGACAATGAGCATATGTTGCTGGGTAAGTAGGTACTGTAGTCTATTTAATACTTGGGACAATTTCACTGTTGTTGGTTATCATAGTACTGTAGTCCATTTAGTACTTGGGACAATGAACATATGTTGTTGGGTTTTCATAGTACTGTAGTCCATTTAGTACTTGGGGCAATGGGAAAATATGTTTCTTGTTATCTCATGGTTTTTCCCCCAAATCACCCCCTTTTTGTAAATTTTCATCTTTTTTAGCGCAGTCCCGGGGGAAAAAGTCACCATTTTTTTTGATCGAATCGATGAAAAAGCCAAAAAACAAGCTTTATAGGGAAAAATGTTATTCATATATAAAACCATTTTTTTGGTGAATTTTAAAATATTCTAAGATCTGGAAATTTATGATTATATGAAAAGAAGTTATTTTTAAAGAAAAGTTTTTTGAGGGCCACCACATTTTTGGGAAACCTTTTAAAGCTTTTTTAACACCAAAACATCGTATTTACGTGAAAAAGGCATTATTAACTTTCTTTTACTAAAATTTTCATTTAGAAAAATTTTTTTCTTTTAAGGGGGACTTTTTCGTCTGCAACCCCCTAATAACCTACCAGACTTTCCATTTATCTGTGTACGAAGCCGGTTTGCTTTTTACGTCCATAACAAAAACCCCCGCAGTTTTGGGTCTTCTCGGGAAATTTTTTTCATTTTATTGGTCAACGATATCCAAAAATTGCAAAACGGAAATTTTTTAAATTTTTTTTTTTATATTTCAAAATTATTTTCCTTTTAGTTGATTTTGTATTGAGGATAACGGGAATATTAAATATCCCCATTTGATTAGCTGTCCAAAGTGAACCATTGGGCACATAGACAGCAAAAAGATTGACCGATCTTTAAAGTAAAAAAAATTCAGATTTACTTTAGAAGTCTCATAATTGATGTGATTTCAGAATTAAAATAACTATGAATCATTTCAGTACCCGTTAGTTGTCTTTCTTAAATAGGATTTCATGTTTAAAAGGGCCATTTAAAAATTTCACTCATTGCTTAGCTGCAATGGCTTTGGGGGACAAAATATAGTCTAGTAGCAATTTCAAAAAGAACAAAAGATCATCTACATTTTCTTTTTTGTAAACTTTTCTGGGGACTTTCAATTTGTTAGTGGTTTAACCAAAAGTGATCATTTATATTTTCCCCAAAATCTATAAATAATTTTTTCCAAATAAGATCCAGCATGTTTGTATTTAGATGTTCATAAGTAAAATATAAAACTCCCCAAATATTCAAAGAGTCACCTTTGAACAGCACAACATATTGCAGAAACCCAAAAAATATATGAATACAAAAATTAATCTCGATGCCAGAGTGAATAATTTACCAATATGCTTTTTTTTATTTTCTAAATTGTTTTGGTTGTGTGGAAATATAATGAGAATTTGATCAACAGTTTCAATAAATAAATTCATTATGATCTCCCCCCGCAACTTGACTTCAACCCTTTCAATAACATTAAATATATTTATTACTTTTTTTTAAAAAATGGAGGAGAGGTTGTGGAATAATTTACTCAAAAGGGAAAAGCTTGACCATCAATTAAAAATTAAGGCCCCCATGGGAAATTAGAAAGGGTATTATTCAATGAAATTGTTGATCTAGTAGTCAATACAATTTTTTAAAAAATCCAGAAAGTTTTGACAATAATGAAAAACACACTGGGAAATCATTTTTCCTGTAATTTTAACTATATAGAAATTAGATTTTTACAAAGATCTGATTTGGCTGTATCATTGTGTTTACTGTACCTTTTATTAATCAATTTTACCCAAAGTCAGGGCCTACACAAAACTTTCAAGACATAAATTTCTTTTCAATGTATGTTCATATAGAAGACATGATGCAGTATTTCATCACTAATTATCACATTTACTTCCCAAAACTAACAAATTAAAAGTCACAGAAGAAGTTTCATAAAAAGAAAAAGTAGATGATCTTGAAAAAGTTAACATTTAAAATTGCTACTAGACTATATTTTTCACAAAATTTTATTGCAGCTTTAAACAAAAGAGTGCAATTTAAATGGCACAACTTTTTTAAAAAATGAAATGCCTATAATTAAGAAAGACAATTAAAAAGGGTACTGGGAAAAGATTCACTAGTTATTTTAATTCTGAAATCACAATACAAAATAAGGGGACTTTCCTAAATCTGAATAGTGTAAGATAAAGATCGGTCCAATTGTCGTCTATCGCTGACGAATGGTTCACCTTTTGGGCAGCTAGATCTAGTGTATATTTAATATTACCCGTTGATACTGATACAAAAAATCAACTGAAAGGCATAAATAATGTTTTTAAAAATAAAAAGAAAAAATTAAAAATTTTGATTTAGCAAGCTGGGGTAAAGTTGAACAAGTAAAAAGACGAAAAGAATTCACGAGAAGATCGCAAAATGCAGGGGTTGGGTTTTACGTCAAAACAAAAAGGCTTTTGTAGCACAGATAAATGGTAAGTCTGGGAGGGGTTTTTGACGAGTTGCAGACGTAAAGTTTTTGAAAGAGAAAAAAGTTTTGTAATGAAAATTTATGAGTAAAGAGAAGTTAAAATGCCGTTTTCACGTAAATGATGTTTATGGGTAGTAAACCCGGAAATTTTTTGGGTTTCCAAAAAAATGGTAGTGACCATCGAAAAAAATTGTTCAAAAAGCTTTTACTTAACATATAATCATGAATTTTCCCGATATGTAGAATAGTTACAGTTAAGTGGAAAAAAAACGATTTTACTATATGAAGAACAATTTCATATGAAGCAATTGTTTACACGCTGTTTCATCGATTCGATCGAAAAACACAATGGCTGACTTGTGTTAAATTTATTTACCGTCACGGACTGCGCTTTAAAAAGTAGTAAATTACTAAAAGAGCGGTATCGCAATGCAAAATGACGCCGTCCCCCATTCTCTGTCTCTGTGCAGGTTAAACACAAAAAACCCAATGTCTTGTTCTATTATCGTACACCCGTTTTTTGGGTTTCAATTAAATACAGAAAACAAAAGAATAAATTTGATTTTATATAACTTTTATTTAATAAAAAATATTTAAAAAAAATTCGTCTTAAAAAGAAAGCAGATCAAATTTATTATCTCAAATAACATGTAAGCGCCCACCCCCATCAAAAATCTCCATGGAAGGGCTTTTTTGTTCCCCCAAAAAGGTTCCAATATTGTTTTATACAAATTAATATATTAATTTTTAAAATAAACACTGATTTTATTTAACATAGTTTAATTCAAAAAAACAACAAAAATGTATAAAATAGTAATCCAACTGTAGCAAAAAACTGTGTCCTGGGGAAAGCAGGTGATTGTGGCCATGAGAGCACAGACAATGAAACAACAAATTTATTGTTGGGGAACCCGTGTGTTGCCAGAGCCCGCAAGGAGAAAAGAATAGTAACACTGTGACCTTCAAGGCATGTTGTAAGAGGCGAGTGAGGTGGGGGCCTAAGTTCCCCCAGTAAATAAAAGCGTTGCAGAAACTGGAGGGCTGGCCTACTTGTAGATCATAACTGGACAACGTACAATCACTTTTAGAACACTTACAAATAACAAAGAGTAGTTCAACAGGTGGTCAATATGAAAGTGATTGAAGAAGATTGAGAGATTTGAAGATGGCGTTCTTCGGTCTCTTTGTGACTGCCTGTTCGATGAAGACACTAAAATAGATGTTGAATCGATCCAGTAGTTTGAGTCACCGTTGAACAAGTAGAACAAATATGCGGGGGGCAGAATGAGGAGTGTGTTTCATCAGCAACCCACAGGAACCATCAGTATATATACCCTTCACTATCTGCTGGGTGAGAATGAGCACCTATGAGTCTGTCCGGAGTTCAATGACATCGGTGCAGTAACCAAAACCAAAGGGAAGAGAAGGAGAAAAAGCAACCAATATGTAGGATTAGCCCCGGGACTGTACAAGATATTGTCACTATGTGAAAAAAAATGGATATGAGGAACATACTATCGAGACTCCCATATTTTTTCAATTAACTATACATTGGGGTTATCAAATGTGCTTCACAGATGTGATGGGTAAGTTTTTTCTCAAAAGAATGAAACTGAAGTAGACAAACATTAATATATCTCATGGATGTATGAGAGGTTTGGAAAATATTTGAACAGCACAACATGATAAAGAGCTCTCTCTGTTACCCTACAACCAGTTGGATTTCTGTTAGTTTCACATTTTAAAATCAGCTTTGCTTTGAGTTTTGTGGATGTTTTTTCTGAAGTCTATTATATCTGAGGTTCACAATTTTTGTCAAGTTTGTTCTAAAACTTTCTGTCTTTACAAATTTCTATAACAAGACAGCTATTTCATACTTTGTAAAGTTAAGCAATGTAAAACATTGGTAAAATAAAGAACCCACAGAAGTGAGAAATTAGGTATCATTACAGCTCATTTGTTTTCTTTTTACAGGAGAGTCATGTCTGATAACTTCACACAAGTTTGTACTATATAATACAATAAACAATCTTCAATGAAACACACATATTGAGAAAGATCACAAATACACAAATTAAATAACTATTATTACAATTATTAAATTTAAAAATATAAAATTATTATAGTAGTAAGTTTAGTTTAGTTGTTGGGTCATCATCATCATTGCATGTTCAACCAATTAGTCGACCATAACTGCTCTGATCTCCTCAAAGGGTGCCTCTCAGCGTGTGGCGACTAACCACACCGGTTTTATGTTGGTTTACTATCCTTCTTTGGCATAGTGTTCCTGTCTAGCTACACTATATTTGACTTGGATATTAAAATTATTAAATTAAATATATAATATTATTATAGTGGTGATTTTTGAGATCGTGGAAGACAGAGATCGTGGAAGACAGAGGGAGAAGATGTTGGATGGCCTGACATCGTGGTTTGACATACGATCGAAGTCAGAACTGATTACATGCACCAAGCAGAGAGGCTCAAGGTAGAGAGAAAGACTAGGTTCGAGATAGAGAGAAAGACTAGGTTCGAGATGGGGAAAGACTAGGTTCGAGATAGAGAGAAAGACTAGGTTTGAGGTAGAGAGAAAGACTAGGTTCGAGATAGAGAGAAAGACTAGGTTTGAGGTAGAGAGGGAAAACTAGGTTCCCAGATAGAGAGAAAGACTAGGTTTAAGATAGAGAAAGACTAGGTTCGAGATGAGAGAAAGACAAGGTTCAAGATGAGAGAAAGACTAGGTTCGAGATAGAGAGAAGACTAGGTTTTGAGATAGAGAGGAGACTAGGTTCAAGATAGAGAGAAAGACAAGGTTTTGAGATAGAGAGAAAAGACAAGGTCGAGATAGAGAGAAAGACTAGGTTTGAGATAGAGAGAAAGACAAGGTTCGAGATAGAGAGAAAGACTAGGTTCGAGATAGAGAGGAAGACTAGGTTCAAGATAGAGAGAAAGACAAGGTCTGGAATAGAGAGAAAGACAGGTTTGAGAAGAGAGAAAGACTAGGTTCGAGATAGAGAGAAGACTAGGTTCGAGATAGAGAGAAAGACTAGGTTCGAGATAGAGAGAAAGACTAGGTTCGAGATAGAGAGAAAGACTAGGTTCGAGATAGAGAGAAAGACTAGGGTTTGAGATGAGAGAAAGACTAGGTTCGAGATAGAGAGGAAGACTAGGTTCGAGATGAGAGGGAAAACTAGGTTCGAGATAGAGAGGAAGACTAGGTTCGAGATAGAGAGAAAGACAAGGTTTGAGGTAGAGAGAAAGACTAGGTTCGAGATAGAGAGAAAGACTAGGTTCGAGATAGAGAGAAAGACTAGGTTCGAGATAGAGAGAAATACTAGGTTCGAGATAGAGAGGAAGACTAGTTCGAGATAGAGAGAAAGATACAAGATCAAATTGATTGGAAGTTTGTTATCTCTGAGTTATGTGTCGTTGGGCACGATGTGAACTGATGATGAAGAAGATAGTCTGGTAATATACTGTCTAATAAGAGCTACAAAAGACTGAAGTTTATACAAGAGACAACATTGAATATATAGACAATATTTTAAGGGAAAGAAAGGAAGGAGGAAAGGAATCATGAGGTTAGTGATGTCATTCATTTTTATCAAAAACGTTCATTAGACCATTTGCTTTTACAGTTTTCCTTTTTGTAGCATTTGCTGTCATGGCACATTTGGCATTCCCCCGCATGCTCTGTCCTCTGCTGCAGCAGCCATCCCAAAGTCCATTTGCTCACCGTACCCATGAGAAGTTGATTCTATATCTTCTCTTTTACTGCTGTACAATAGTGTTCTGTGAAGCTCTTGTTCAGTATTAGAATCATTTTCATAGTAATCATTGTTGAAATAGTCAAAGTAGGTGTCTTCATCTGAATAGCTATTGCTACTTTCAACATTACACTATTCTGAAAAATTCCATTCTGGAACATTACTTCCTGACTTAAATAAAAGTTTGTCTTTCATTGCTTGAGGTATGGGTAACTTGCTGACTCTATGTTCACGTCCAGGGGAAGGACCTAGAGCAGATGAAACTGAAACAAAAGTCAGTTGGAAGAGAGACAATGGTTGTAAGGATATTTCACGAAGAAAATTAATACTTCCTTGTAAATTGTTCATTTTAAGAATATGTTGGATGTCTTTGTTGCGAGTTAGGAAAGACAAGTCAGAGTTTGTCAGAAACAGAATTTCATACAAAATCTGCCAGTAAGACATCCCAATCAATAAAGCAGCACAGAGTAGTGTTACAACTCCCCTAACTGACATCTTTGTCTTTAGTGGAACATCTGCTGGTGCTAGCCCATGTTGAATCAATTTAACGACAACATTTGTTTCTCTGTTGGTGATCAGGCTAAGAAGAATATCAGGGTTTATATATGATGTGTTGGCCCCTCTTTCAGCAAGCTGAAAATGTAGGACTCTTTGATAAAATTTTGTATGTGGCAATGAAATCGCTGTTTTTGTGTTATCCTCCACGTGACAGCATTGACGTCTGCCCCTAAATCCAGCAAAATTGGTATTATACGTTCAAAAACTATTCAACAGCCAACATCAAGAGAAGCCATCATTCTTTTGACAGTTGACATTGCTTCCAGCGTTGATCAAAATTGTCTTATTTTTCTACTTTTTACTCACGTGGGTCGACATAATAAAAGAAAAGAAATGTTCTTGCGTGTTAAATGGTATGAGTGCATGTAATTGCAGTATTTCCATCCACATCTTTGATATTCACGTCAGCATCATGATCTATGTTTTTTTACTAAATTAGGGTTCAGGCAAGTCACAGCACACATCAGTGCGACAATCCTTTATGGTTTTGTACATTGAGAAATTCATTCATGTTTTTAACAGACTCGAGCAAAAATGAGACATTTTGTGAACAACCATAACGAACAGCATGTATAAGAGCTGTATTACCTTCGTTATCTTGATCAGTGAAATTAGCACCATAGTCTGACAATGTCTGTAGCATGGATTCAGAGTTTGTACAAGATGCTGCCAACATTAATGGGGTTTTTTCCTTCACTATTTCTTGCATTAATATATGCTCCATTTTCTAGCAATACTTGAACAATTGACGTTTTAGAAGAATTATCATACCGATGTCTTCCCATTAGACTTAATTTAAAGGGGGTTGTTTGGGATGTCACATGATTAACATTTACCCCCTTTTTTAATTTGAAACAAAGCAACATTCCGTCTTTTGAATTCATTAGTGGTGTTTCTCCTTCGAAGTAGTCCCATTAACATCAACACCAGCATCAATAATCTTATCAATAATTTCAGTTTCCTTTTATTGCGGGTTTTTATTAGTAATTCATTTACATGTGATGCATTCTTGGGGATATGTTCTGTAAGCTCTTGTTGATGGTTTTCAAAGAAAGTTCATTAACTTTACATTTGTTGATTCACAGCTATATCAAATTGCATACTTTATGTCTATTTTTGTACCATTTTGGATAAGTATTTTGGTACATTCTATACTACCGTGTGTGATGTATATTTAAGTGCTGACTCACAGACATTGTAGGGCTTAGTATCTGTATTATATCTCAGTAAAAGTTCAACAATGTCGCGTCCCAATATCTGCAGCTCTTTTCAAAGCAAATATTTGATTGTTGATGCGTTGTTTTAAAGACAACTTTAGTTGATCAGGATGTTTACAGAGAAACTCAACAAGATTATATTTTCCAGCACTCACTGCAACACACAGCAAATAAGAAATATGCTTTAAACCTATGTTCATTCCTTGTCCACATTCCAGCAGTCTAATGAGCATTTGATTTCATTGTTCTTAATAGTAGTCCTTCTCATCCTGAGGATATGCATGTACTTTCTATTATTCTTCCAAATGTCCCTCTAAGATCTTATTTCAATCATGTCTAAAAACTGAAGTCAACAAGATATATTAACAATTCTGTATCACTTGTCTCAAAGCTGCTAATAATAGTAAACTTTTTCTGTATATGTATTGAATAGTTTCAAACACTTCCAATCCCATGTTTGTCAGCAATTTGTTCAGTCTCCCCTTACAGTTCACAGGCTCTTCAACCACACTCCGGTCTACACGTCTCTCGACAATCTAGGAGTGTTTCTGAAGTTCTGTTTTCTGTATTTGTCTATTAATAGTTTTACTGTATCAACATCATGGCCTCAAACCTTGTGTGTTTGTATATCCATCTTGGTTCTGATGACTGATGTTATTCCTTCTTGTGCTAGAAGAACCTGCACCATCTCTGTAGACCCTGAAGGCCTTATGGCAGAATCAGCTGTATTTGCCTGTAGAATCACAAACATTGATGTCTGCCTTCTTCTTAATAATAAAGCGAACTATATCAGTATAGCCATTTCTGGCACTTATTAACAATGGTGTGTTTCCATTCATGTCCTTGTATTGGACATTTGCTCCAAAGACAGATTAGTTTCTGGACGAGATATTTGTGTCCATGATGGCAAGTTGTAATCAGTGCATTATCTATTTCATCCTGTGAGAAAGTGTAGTCTCCATTAAGCATCTCAATGGCTCGACAATGTTTTGCCTGATTCAATGGCATTCAATAGTGTTCTGTAGTCTGCACTTGTGTCATTAGTTGTTGTTACCTTCACTTGTGTTGTGTCCTTGTCATGTAGATGTTCCTTGCTTTTACTTTTCTGCTTCTGGTGAAGGAAGTCTTGATCCACGGGTAGCACATGTCTATCATCTGAAGAATCAATGTGTTTGATTGATAAAATATCAGTGGACAAACCTGTCATTGATTCATTCAATGAGGTCATTTTATCAACATTACATGACTTTGATTCCATCTCACTGTCTTCAATGGACAGTATGTGATCTTGAATCTTCCTTGCTATGTTCAGTTCTACATTACAATTGTTGTTTCTCTGATAAATCTCTTTTTCCTTTTTCTTGTTCCTTCTCTTACTATTTTTTCTATGAGGTATGTTCTGGTTGACATAAATAAAATGTTAGCATGCATATTAAAATTGTTTGCACAGTAAATATTACTAATATTAAAGAAAACTTAAAAGAGCGAACATAACAAACTATTTATGTATCTACACCCTGTTGTGTCATAATTGACATATTAAACATTCACAAGTGATTCTCATTACTGCCAGTCTGCTATTTTTGTACTTGTGGTATCCCTTGTTAGTGTGGCTTTCCATTTTGCTCTCCATGCTTCTCAGGTTACCTTTGGTCTGTCTTGTCTGTTTCTCCCATCTACTGCCAATCGAAGGCTTTCTTTTCCAAAGTACTCAATGGCATTCTACACAAATGTCCAAGTTATCTCCATCTTCTTTTTTTTAATTATGGCTTCCAGTGATGTGCAATTACTTTCTTCCTTAGCTTCAAATTTGTACTCTTTTCTTGCTACAAATATTTGCAAGTTCTCTAAGCATTGAATTTCAAAGGCTGCTAATTTGTGTGCCTGCACCCATTTTCCAGGGGGGTACGTAGTGATCTTGTGTGGGTTTGTTTAAGGCACTTTATAAGCGGATATTCATTTTCGTAAGGCTGTTCTTGATGCCGTCGCTCCATCTTTGCGTGGTCTTCCTCTTGCCTTGTACTCATTATACTTTTCTGTGTGGCTCTGTGGTAGGCATTACCAGTGAATTCTGGTCAGGTGTCAAATCATTTAATCTGTTGTTCTTTTATGAATTACATGACTGGTTTTACATCCAGTCTGTTGCTGGAAAATATTGCCAGGAAAATATCCTGCCAGCTACAGGGGTTACGTCTCCTTCACCACCCTTGAAGGGTACCGTCATATCAGAGAGACATGGCGTAACTGGCGGTGTTCGCCTACGATGTCTATGAGGGTTTCACTCGGGCATTAGGGCATGTGCTGCTGCAATTGACCTTGAAGATGCCTGTAATAGAGTGCCGTTGTATTTTATGGTGCAGCTGACTGGTTTCAATATCAGCCCATTCCTCCTCAATTGGATCTTTGCGGCTCTCTTCCAGCGAAAGATAGTGTTTAAATGTGGCAGTTGGGCGTCATCACCAACAACAATCCACCTTGGCTTACCACAGGGGTCCCACCATTATCTCGGTGTTGTTCAATGCCTATACTGTGAGCATCACAAAAGAGCAGATCACAGGTAGAGGAAGGACAATGTCATATGCAGATGATGTGTTGGTGTATCGTCAGGGCAAGGCTAGAGAACAGCTTTGGAGAACTTCAGTCAGAACTCGACCGCATAGGTAGATGGTGCGTTGAAGCAGGAGCATTGGTCAACCCCACAAAAGCAGCGGTGACATGGTTCTCTTTAAACAACCATCGTCAACACTCAACACCATCTGTGGTTTTGTGTTCAGAGGTGGTGGGTGATCTCAGTCTATGAAATACCTGGGGTTGCGTTTTGATCGTAGTCTAGCTTTATGGAACACATGGCTCGTAACCGATAATGAAGGCGAGGAAGGTTTGCTGGCGATGAGGGTAATGGCTGCGGCGGATTGTGAACAGCGCCATCTTTGTCTTTTATGCCAGAGGTCTGGTCCTTCTGTACTTGAGTATGCGCTGGCGATCCTGACTCTCAGTCATAGTCAAATGGGAACGACTGAAAGAATACAGAACGAAAAGGGCGATGTAGCTATACTTGGTTGCACTGAAGACACGTCGTGCAGGGCGATGCGCTATCTCCTTGACTATCCTACGCCGGGTATAGAATACTGATGAGCCGTGCACGAAGCATACCTTCGAGTCAATGCTGACACACAATATCCTCTGCACTTGGAAATAAAAAGAGACAAAAGAAATAGGTTAAAGGAAAATATGTTGACCACACCACCCATCGTGTGCCGACGATCAATTAAAAATTCGGAAAAAAACACCGTATTACCCCACATACCACATGGTATAAGAACGTTTCTATACTTTATGTTTTTTAACTTATGTACATTTATTAGTATGTCTAAGTCCAGCGTTTCCCAAGTGGGCAGTACCGCCCCCCTGTGGGCGCTGACGCCTTCCAGGGGGCGATGGTGGGTTCAGAAGCATTTGGGGGGAGTTTTTTCTTGATTTTATTTATTGAATAATCCTTTAAAATTTGAACATTTTAATTCATCATATGCCCATCTTACAATCCATTTTATATCAATTTTCTATTTCATGTATATAATCATTTGAAAACTGACCATGCATTACAGAGATATATATCAATTGTCTATGTCAAAGAGAAAATAGAGCATGTATATATGTGGGAGGGCTATAGGTGTTATAATGTGGAGGGCGTTACAAAGTTTATGTCGTGGAAAGTGGGCGGTGGACCGAAAAAGTTTGGGAATCTATGCTCTAGTCGAACTAAAGTTTAGCTATTTAGTTAGGTCAGTTCAGATATGTAAGTTATCGAGAAGGAACAAATCATTTAAAATGTAATCTACTAAACTAAAGTTGGCTATTTGGCTAAATCAATTAAGTGTTGGCAGTGAGAGCGCAGTCGTCAGCAAATAAGAGATCTCTGATGGTATCAGAGTTTACTTTGTTTGCCTGAAGTCTCTTTAGGTCAGAAAGTTTTCCATCTGTACGATACTTGTTGTCGACACATATGTCTCCATCTCTCCTGAATATGTCAGGTCAGCATGGCAGAAAACATAATACTAAACAGAGTTAGTGGAGATCACACAGCCTTGTTGACTCCGTTCAGGACAGGAAAAGGCTCCTGATAAACTCCTTGGTCCTGAACTCTTGCATGCATCCCCTTATGCAGTTGTTGCTGAAGTCTTGATGAATTTTTCAGTACAGCCATATTTAGCCATGATCTTCTAGAGACCTTCTCTACTGACCGTATCAAACGCCGTGGTCAAGTCGATGAACGCTGTGTATAGGTCACGATGTTGTTCTTGGAATTTTTCTTGCAGTTGCCTTGCCGCAAATACCATGTCTGTGATCCCACGATCTTTACGGAATCCACACTGGCTTTCAGGGCAAGGTCCTCTGTCAAGATGAGCCGTGAGGCAGTTCCAAGAGGATTCTGGCAAATATCGTCACTGTAATAGATAGTAGGGAGATGCCTCAACAGTTATTCATTCATGTCTGTTTCCTTTTCGTTTATAGATGGATAATGGATGCATCTTTCATTTCTTACAGGATGATTTCACATTTGCCATATTTGTTGGAAGGTAATATGGAGCTTCTCAATGAGAATTGTACCGCCCTCTTTGTATATCTCTGCAGGAATTGAATCAGCACCGGGAGCCTTGCCGCTAGAAATCTGAGAAATAGCTCTTCTAGTCTTATCTAGAGTTGGAGTTTTATCTAATGCGTCATTTATAGGAATTTGAGTGAGCGGTTTTTGGCTCCATTTCTAGTGACGACTGATTTAAGATATACGAATGCTCACTCAGCGAAGAAGAATTGTTTCTTCCTATCTGTCAGCAGTGTGGTTCCATCTGAGCTAAGGAGGGAATAAGTGATGATGATGTTAGACCATAGACCTTTAAGTGCATGATTCTTTGGTCGTGTCTATCTGCAAAGTTCTGAATCTCCTCTGCCGTTCCTACTCATCCACCCAGTTCACGCATCTGGCGTAGTTTGCACTGGATGGATCTGCGCAAGTTGTTAAATGCGGTTTTCTTTGATGACGATTTAGGATCATTTTGAAGAGCATTATAAAGGTTGGATTTCTCAGCCATCATTTGTTTAATTTCCACAGAGTTTTCGTCGAACCAATCGTTATGTTTCTTGGTTTCGGTGCCCAGGATCTCTGTAGCAGTGGCATATATAGATTCACTCTTACGGTTGTCAGTTTGTATCAACATTTTGATTGTGGAGTTAACTGGAGACAGTCTTCTAGTTGTCTAACTTTTGCCTGATGTTAACATTCTTGAGAGTTTGATGACATCTAATCTTTTGTGAGTTGTCTTCCCTGAGGACGCCTAGCCGAGTTTGATATGCATGTTAGCTTAGACACAATAAGACGATGGTCGGTCCAGCATTCGGCACCACACATGGACTTTGTGACACGCACATCCTGCCTATCTCTTTTTCTAACAATTACATAGTCAATAAGATGCCAGTGCCTAGAGCAGGGAATTCATCCAGGATGTCCGATTGCGGGTAGGTAAACGAAAAATTGTATTTGTGACAAGTAGCTCGTGCTCTGTGCAGGTCTGAAGCAGGAGGAGCCCATTACTGTTGCTGCAGCCAACACCATACTTTCCAATCGTGGCTACTAACTAATTACACTGCTGCGACTACTACTACTTTACTACTACCACTACTACTACTACTACTACTACTACTACCATCCAGCATTTGGAAGAGTGAAGGAGAAAAGTGATTCTAAACGCTGAAAGGATCAAAAGGATGCCTCACTATGCACTGCTGGAAAAAATGACAGATAGAACACAAAAACAGACTAAACCACCAAGCAAAAGAAATAGGAAAGTCACACTCAAAACTATTAAGTCGTAACTTCATATCAGAAGAACTATTTATTGACCAATGTAGCGAACCTACAGGGTGTTTCAAGATAACAGCAGCCTTTGAATGGAGTCAATCTGGCATATATATATGAAAATGAGAAGGTTCAGTTATGACGTAGTATAGGTCAAGGTTATGTGACAGTATGTAATTGTAGTGCGGGAAGGGGCGATGAACAAATGTGACGTAAAACGAGCTAGTCAGAACCGGTTTAAATGGTACATAAACATAACGCGATAGATTATCTGGCAACTTTCGATTTATCAATGGGGCTGCTTTAATCTTGAACACCTAGTAGAATCAGTAACCTAAAGTTTGTCAACCTCCATCCATGAATTGTCAAGCAAAAACTCCTAATCTAATCTCGTGAAGAAAGAAATAACAATGGCCCATCTGCATACATGTTTCAAATAAGGACAAGCTGGACAAGAATTTACACAGATCGGCATTGGAGCTAAGAAGAAGTGACGTCATGGCTACGTTGAAACTCCACAGCAGGCGAACAGATAAAGCATGAGGATGTTAACACAGTACAAGTCTCACCATTAGGTCTGAGTCTTTTCAATAGATCCATTGCCACACCGAAAGCAGAGCAAGTATTGGACTTCCCAACATGGTATGGGAATAGTACATCCAATTGACTCACTCACTGGGGATGAAAACAGTAATGTTTATTTTTTAAAACCCAGTTTTCATATCACATCGGATTTGAGTATGATTACCTCTCTTTCTCCTTTGACCAATCAGATTTGATACCATACTACAGTATAACTTCAGTTGTACTCTTTAACTCTTTCCACACCGTAAATTGGGGATCTCTATGGCGAAGTGGTTAAGACGTTTGCCTGACGTTCTGAAGGTTGTGATTCAAATCTGAATGTTTTGTAATATAGAATTTGCGCTTTGTGCAACACTCTTGGCAGGTGGCTTGGTATTTCTGCCAGAGGTACGAAGACATATTGGAAACCCTGGCAATAAAGTCAGTCCGTCGCATTTAGACCATTTCTAAACACCGTAAATGTTGCCGGGTGGCGTCTGTGGCTTAGGGGATAGTGACTCGGTCTATTAACCCCGACGTTCTGAGTTTTCA
>JADZMA010000699.1:0-30741 GCA_020796225.1 Arion vulgaris | reverse complement strand
TGCATTTTTCCCGTTATCTCCATTTGAATTTTGAAATTTCACTCCTGTTGTGCTTTTGTTGATAAAGCCTTTTTGGTAAACGTTGTTTTATCGTCACTTTTTTTATTTGAAAAACAATTATTTTGTTTGTAATGTTTTGCTTTTACCAATTTTACTGCAGTCCCCCCCTTTTCGGGGTAAAACATTGAAAATTGAAAAATGCCGACATGCCCGAAACGGCTGAAATCCCCCACTCAAACAAACTCCCCGTGATAAAAAAAGGGCCGATAATGAAAGGTTTTGGTAAAAACCCCAAAAACATTGGCAAAGGGGATATTTTGGACCCGATCACCCCAAACGCGAAGATGACGTCCAGAAAAAAATGGCTCAGACTATAGGCAAAAGATCCCCAAAATATGATCGTTTCCCAAAAAACTGTTTTCCCCAATGACTGAGTGGTCCTAACCCGGAACGACCTCAAAAGTCAGAAAGACCCATATTGTGACATTTTGGCGAAGATCATAAAGCCCAAATATAGGGCGAAAATGATCGTAAAACAATAAATACCAAAAAGTACAGCCCCAGTGACTAGGCCAGAGGGGTCGAGATTTCCCAAACCGGAGCGACCCCCAGTCAGCGCAAAGTAGTAAGTTTTGGCAGACCCAACCCCGATACGGGCACAAAAGACAAAAGAATGTTTATCATACGATGGCCCACCAAATTAAAAACCGATAGAAAAGTCGATTCCAAATAATCCCCTAAAAGCACCAATGGCGAGCCCGAGGAAAGAGCCCCCGAGTGGTTACAGGGGCCCAAATTTGGGGTGTAAAAATAGAACCACTGTTACCCGCACCGTCGTAAAACAATAAGCGGGTTTGGCTGAAATCGGATGCATGTGTCCTAAACAAAGTCAGGTTTAGAGGCCACCAACCCAAAGTGCAATATACACGTTCTTGGGAAAAATCAAACATTAAAAAAAGGGTTTAAAAATTTGGGGGAAGAAAGGCAAAGAAGAAAGCAGGTAAGCGTTACACGACAACAAGTTTCCCAAGATCCCACTTCAAAAGGGTCTAACTGGATTTGGGCGGCGAGGCTGTCCGTATGGTTGAGGGGCACCTAGGGGCCGTCAAAAGGCCGTCCCGGTCAACCAAAAAAAATTGAGTTCTTATTATTTTGGCATTTTTTTCATAATTATTACTTTGGTGGGTAAATTTTTTTATACGACATTTACAGTTCCGCCAAGCCCCCTTTTGATTGACCCCATCTGTTCCCCAGCATGAGCCCCACGTTTGGAAAGATAGACTTTGTTCCCATACATGAGGGGATAAATTATTTATACTGACATTTAACGATACCACTATGATGCCATCTGATTGGGCCTTTAACAATATAATTGATTTTTTTTTATATGCTCCTCTAGTACATAGTCTGTCCAAATTGTGGCAGGTTGACATTGATTTTCTAAAAAAAGCCTGTTTATATGTGATTTTTGCATGTACCAGAATATCCATGACGCAAAAAAAACAACCGTAGTCCATAGATGTTACGGATTTTGCACATCGGCAAATTTCCCTTTTGATTTTATGACAATTGCAAATGGGGCCAAAATTTTAGTTTTTAAAGTAATCCTAAATTTGTCCAAAATTTATTCATAGGTGTATCTCCATATTAATTTTGAAGGTCGAATTGTTTTCCCCTTTATTAATCGTGAATTTGGGAAAAATGCAACAGTTAGTCCGCCTTCGGTCCCCAAAACCCCGGGTGTCTTAACTTCACCACAAATTGTAAGGAGACGCAGGATTAAATGTATCGTTGCTTTTTTAATCAAAATATGATTTTATCACCCCAAATCTGACGTTTCCAGGGGTTTGAAAATTGTTACGGCGGGACAAATTGTAACCATCCGCCAGTACCGTCTTCCTCGGGACTTTTCAACACACTTTTTCCCAGAACTGCATGTCTATATTGAGAGGGACCACTTTCAGAACTTCAACATCAAAATTTTAAACGTCCTGTTCGTTGGCAACTTCCCCTTTTTATTTTTGCCAGACAAGCTCTATCGGATTGAGGTGAGCATGATTTTGAGGTGTCGCAAGAGTGGGGCCGATTCCCGATTTTTAATATGACCCCTTTTGTCTTTTGTCATCCCACCAGGGCAACAACCGGGTTTCAAATGTACACAATGACATTTTCCAGCAACCAAGCCCCAATTTGACTTTGATTTGATGGTTGGTACTTTTTTCTTCCCCGGGTCTGGTTGTGATAGGATGCATTATCCCTTCCCCCATGATGGTCTGTTTAAATTGGAATAGATCTTTCTCCATCCAGTTCCAAAAATTTTCCATTCATTTCTGTGTGGTATCCCCCGTCTACTTTTTTTATTGGGGTCCCGCGTCATGGACAAGACCTTTTTCACTTCCCGTGTTAGATAATACCTGGCCTTTTGTATTTTTCTTTCTGTTCCCGTCACTGATTGCCATTCTTTTGCATTGGGGTGAGTTGACCCAGGATTTTCCAAATATAAAAAACTTTTGTTGCCTCCCCCAGGATCTGCCTCGGATTTTCTTCCCCAAATTAAATGTGGCTTTTCACAAATAATATTCCTGCCGCCTATAGTTTTTTTGAAGGTGAAGCCGGCGGTTTTCAATTTTTTATAAGTACTTTTAAATGTCTGTGCAACATTTCAGTTTTAACATTTCTAAATCAAGTTGATTTGTCGCAAAAATTTTTGAGCTTCCGTCTTTGACATCATTCTAAGTCGTCAATTGCTTTCCTTCCTTGTTGACATTAGTGCAATTTTTTTGTCCTGTTTAATCCATCGGGGGAAAGGATTTATTAGACCAAGCGCCGTTGGGCTTTCTCAGGGTTTTGAATATCGCAATATAGATGATTCTTAGATTCCCCACAAAATTTTGGGATTAAAAAGTAACCCCATTGATAAATGTGCACTTAGACTCATTATGAATGTGAATCAATGCGTTTTATAAGCCAAAAATATTAATATTTTTTTTCAAAAAAGCGAAAACACCTATAACATACAACGGTATCCCAATTATAACGTAATGCTTTCCGCCAAAGTCGACTGGGAGGGACGGAATTGAAATTTTTTTTACTCACGATATTTCAATGTTACCAAAAGTATTTTTTGAACAACCCTCTGTTACCGTAGATTGTTACAGTGTACAATCCGGTGAGGTTTATTTTAATAAACCCGAAGAAGAAATATTTCAAACTACATCAAAATTTTTTTGAAAAAATATTTTCTAGCGTCATGGGTATTCTAAGGGCTTTTAAAAAAACATGAATCCCAACAGGTGTTTCAAAAAATAAATTTAAACGTGCCCCGAATTAATGGACAGACAAATTTTTCCCTCATAGGTCAACCTTCGCATTGTGATGATTTATAATGCCCTTTTACATACTTCATCCCCGGGATAGTACAGGGGTTGTTTTTTAGAATAAATTTTTTTATGATTTTTAACATATATTCTGCTACGATTCTATTCGGGGGGACTTTGTTTTGGGATGTATGGAACTTTTTTTGAGGGGAATATGCTAACTTGCAACGGAGGAAAAGGGTTTGCATCTGGATACCTTCCTTACCACGTATCACAGTTTATCGTCGGGACGGGAAGTGTTGACTATTGAGCATTGAACAATGAAATTAATTTTGAACATTACATTGAACATTGATAATTAAGCTTGATTTTTTGTACATCCAAAATTTTCCAGTGCCTACTTGCATAGTAATAGATTTTTACCCTTTTTCCCATACTTTAATTTTAAAAATTTAAAGGGGATTTTTATTTATTACAGTTGTTAGCTCTGAAAGGGCATATTGTTATTCATTCCAAATTAAATTTTTTATTTCAGACTATATATATATCGGTATAGATTGTATTTTTGTCGATTAATAATTGTTTTTATATATATAAATTTTTAATTTGATAATTTTTGGGTGAACTAAAAAACCGGGGTGGAAAACCGTCGAAGATGTCGTGGTGGAGTGGCACCTTCCAAATCAGTAACCCGCCTAAAATGTTCGATCCTTCGACACAGGTCCAGAGCCGGATTAGAAGGCGGGGCCCGTAAAAATTTTAGCGGGGCCCCTAATTTTTTTTATGATAATAAATAAAAAAACAAAAATTTTTACAAACAAACTTTCTGATTTAAGGGAAAATTTAGAGAAAAACTAGAAAAACAATTTTTAAGAAATTACATTCAATGTTATTAAGGTGAGGTTATTTAGACGATCTTGTCCATCATTTTTTTAACTCATTTTTTATACGTTTTAAATGTTAAAAAAGAACGTTCCCCGCGCAGTTAGTAATCATTAAAGACAAGTAAATTGAAAGACTTTTTCCCAAATTTGGGAAACACGACTCAAAATTTTCCATTATAAGTTTAAAATTCAGTTAAAGGGGCCTCATTCTTTCGTTCTAAAACAGCTACATTGTTTTAAGTTCAGCAAACTCAAGTTCGTCTCGGGTTTTTCCCAAATCCTTTTGGGAAGAGCTGAATTTTTGGGATTTCTTTTAAAGATCTTTTCTCAAAAGTTTTAATCCCGAAATTTTCCCAAAAACATCAGTCACCATGGAATTTCCCATGGTTTAGCTAAGGCAGAGAGTACATTATAAATTTTGACAAAAACACCTGACTTTAAAATTTTTTGTTTTTTTGATTTTCAAACTTCACAGCGTAGGGGCCACTAAAATCGTCGACTTAGTTTTTCCCTTGGTCGTGGGAAGTTTGTTGTGATATTCTTGACAGTGAGTCAGGATTTTGGTTTTGGTCAAATCTGAAAATGGGGGGCCCTTGTTTGAACGTCCGGTAACGATTCATAAAGAGCATATCCTGTTAAGGTCTTGATCAGGTGATGTAATAAGGCAGACGCTTGCAAGCGTTCTAAATTTCCCGTTCCATAAAATTAACTATTCCCTTTTCCCAACTTACTCTTTCCAAAACAGCCCATACGCTTGATTAGACACTCTCCCTTTTGATCCATGATTTGAGATGTCACCCAAAACTTGTTTGATAAGGGGAAAAAAAAAGGTTTTGTCGCATCAGCTCGAAGCCCCCTGGTGTCCGACAGTCTCTTCAAAGTGGGGAGTTTTGAACCTTATTTTCCCAGTGCTTTTTTAAAAATCCCCATCATGGGTAGAAGGGAAAAGGGGAGAATTTTCAAAAAAACGAAAATGGTTTTATACCATTCTGCAGCACACTTCGCAACCAAAACAGTGAATTGAAAAAGGGGGAAATGATTCGAAATTTTTTATCTCCTTAATCGTGTTGAACCCGTTGTTTTTCCCCACTTGTGGGCATTGTAAATTTTTGACCGCAAAGCTTTAAATTCAATCCTTTTTCCTTTTAAAAAATCAAGAAATTTTAGTTGTTCAGCAGTATGACCTTCCATATCCAAGAATTAAAAACCTTTCCACTGGCCCAGATGGTAACACATAGCGCACTATTAGAGTGAGTTGGTCCACATGCGAAATGTCGGGAGTAGAGTCCAGTAAGGAATAGTACTTGCATTTTTTAATTTTCCCAAAATAATAGTAATTTGATGAATTGATGGATAAATTCCTCACATTTTTTTTTTGATGATGATGCCCCTTTTTTTTTTTTTAAAAGTTTTATATGCTGAGCCAGAAAATGTCAAACAAAACCAACAAACCAAATACCTTATTAGTGAACCAAAAATTTCACCCCTCCCCGAAATGCAAGACCCGTTCTGCAAAAAGGGATTACTGAAGTAATTGCCCAAAAAAGTGTCCCCAATATGTTTGTTCTTTTCCCTTTGGGTTTAAAATTTGGGGAGAATCGAAACATTTTTCTTTTAAACTAACAGAGAAATTATCGCTTGTCTATGGGGGTGTTTTCATTTTTTTTCAACAAATTATTTTTTTTTTCCACCAAACCCTTCTTTCGTAAACGGAAAAAGTCTGAATCAGTAATTTTGCAAAAAAAAACAAAAAAGGCCTTGTTTCTGAATAAAAAACCCAATCTCTAGGGTTTTTGTTTGTTGGTTTATGTGTATAGGGAAAACTTTTTTACAAATTTTGGTTTTTTTTATCGTATTTTTTTTTTTTGGAAGACAAGAAATCCTGTTATATGTTGCTTTTCTTTTCCTTTTCGCAACCCAATAATTTTAAAGTTGATTGGCCATTCCCCAATATGTTGGACATTTTATTTCGGTGCTTTTTTGAGAAGATGTTGCTACTTAAGCATGTGCTGTGTTTTCGCCTCTCTTTCTTGAAAATGATATGGAAAATTAAGGACTTCGCATTGACTTCAGTTTGTTTGGGGAAAATGGGGTAAATCGGAGTTGTGTTTTAAATTTTGGTAAGATGATTGTTCTATATCACTATCTTCATCTAAAACTTGAAGACTTCTATTTTTTTGCTTTTTTCTTTGGATTCAGCCCCTTACACGACATTAAAAATTCAGACACTTGTTTTTGATACAAGAACTTTTATTTTTTTCCTTTTTCATCTTGTGTTTTACGCTTTCCCAGAAGGAAATTTCACCCGTTTCCTGGCTCTGCTGCTCATGTTATCTCAATCTGGAAGAAAAATGAATTTTACAAATAAAATGTAATTTTCTACTTTCTACTAATATAAAAAATGGAAAGTTTGGACAGGTTTTATGATATAAAAATTTATCATGATGATATTTTTAAAAGGGCCGAAATTTTAAATTTTAAAGACTAAAACTCTGATTTAAAACATTTGAATTATTGAAAACAAAAAATGATAGAAACTATTTTAAAAATTAAATTTTCCCATGAAACATAAAATTAGCTTTTAAAATAAAATAATAAAAAACAAGATGGGAGGTTTTAATAATTCAAAGTTAGCAGAACAAAAAAAAAATTACTCATTTTTTGTGTGCTTCCAAAATTATCCCTCTGTGTTGCGGCTTTTTTGGGGCCCCTTCGGTCCGTTTTCTGTTTAATCTTTTGGGCCTCCTCGCTTTTTATTTTCGGGACATCAATAGGCAAAACAGCCCAAAAAAAACGTGAAAGACATGTTTATTTGGAGGACCAGATCTGCCACTTAGAACAATATTTCATCCCCCTTTGCATTTTTTTTAAACAATTTTCGCGCAAAACTACTGAAGAACAGAGCCCTGAACGGGGTTAGGGTAAAAATTTATTTTTTTTTGTTAAAGCTTTTTTTCGTTTTTTTTAAAAGCGTTGCACACAAGACACTCCTATACAAAAAAAAAAAAACTGTTAGGTTAATAGCCAGGGGACCGAATGTCCAAATTGAGAAAACATGACCTTTTAACTCAATAAAAAAAAATAAAAGGGGGAAAATTTACCCACCCCCCAAAATTTGGTTCCTTGTTTATGACTATGACAACTTTCAGAGGCCCCCAAAGGCGGTCCCCTAGATTTTACTTCCACATCTAACCGCCTCAGGGGTCGGACATAATTAATGTTTCTGCTTTGTTACCTCCTCAGTGGCCCTGCCCTCTCCACCCTGCAGCCCCTAGAACTTTTGGGAGCTTGATGGACCTACGGGGATGATTAAGAGGCATCCCCCTAATTTGGGATATTATGAGTTGGGGGTCGGGATAAGGTAGATGCTTATTTGACCATTAAGGACGGGTTCGAAGGAATTTGATTTTCAATGTTAATTTCAGGATCCTGAAAAATTTTTGATGGGTCTTATGGGTGTGTTTGGAGACAAAGATCGCCCATATTCCTGTCTGTTTTTTATAGATCATCACAGGGGGTAAAAAATTGCCTTGACTTTCCCATCCTTACCCGAGTTTTTTGGGGAAGGGCCCAAGGCCCGGGTTTCTAGGAAGGTCCCCGGGATGCCAGTAACCGAAAATCTTTTTATTGCGTCCAAGGGCCGACTTTTTCAACATGTTAAGGGATGGGGGGGGGGCCCCAACCCCACTTTCTATTCCCGCGACGCTCCCTTGCGGTGGAATCAATCCATCCCGGTACAGAGGCTGAGATCTCCAATTCCCCTTTCTCCAACTCGAGGGGGACCTAGATCGAAAACCAGCCCCGGGATTGGGGCCCCCATTGATCACCATAAACCATTTCCCAAAATCGTCCGCACCCTTTTGACCCCGGTTTCAGGGAAAAATCGCCAACACCGCCCCAGGCTGGCGACGGGGACCGACACCCCCCCGCGCCCGATGTTCGGGATGGCCATAGTGGGGGAATCCCGGGTCTTTTTTAAACACGCCATCGGGGAGAAGGGCCGGGCCTTTGGGCCGATGTCGGGGCCCGGACCAATTGAGGTGATCACTTGAAAAAAATGTTTGGAGGGGGGGAAGTTTTTTTAGGTGTCTTTTTAAAAGGTTCTCAAGTTTGGCCCCACGGATTCTTCGCATTTTTTTTCCGGAGTCTATGTTAAACGGGGATTTTTTGGGGCATTTAAAAAGCGAAAATGGATAAATTCTTACTTAGGCCATGTAATTGAACATCGAGATCATATTTATCAAAGGGGATTGGGGGTTTTATATTTTTAAAGACCCCCTTCCCAAAACAATTGTGAATGGCCCATCATTGGGGGGGCACCTTTTTATCCTTAAAAAAGCCGATTGGGGGTGTTTCACCCTTTTTTGATGCCATTTGGTACTAATATCTTAGGATTGAGGGTGTTTCAGCCTATTTTGATGCCATCATTTACCCTTAATTTATTTCCCAGCCCGGATTTTTGGAGGGTTTTTTTGTTTTTGATGCCATTTTGGGACAATATCCAGCCGATTGAGGGTGTTTAAACCCTTTTCGATCCCATATTGGTATAATATCCTACGTTGAGGGTGTTTCAACCTATTTGATCCATAATTGGTACTAATATCCTTACCCGATTGGGGTTTTTTTTCAGTATTTTTGTGCCATCATTGGTACAAATCCTTACATTGGGGGTGTTTCAGCCTATTTTTTTTTTTTGATGCCATCATTGGCCCTTTATCCTTAGCCGATTGAGGGTTTTCCCCTTATTCTTGATGCCACATTTTATTCCTTACCCGATTGAGGGGTTTACCTTTTGTGCCATCATTGGTACTAATACCCTTAGCCGATTGGGGGTTGTTTCCCATTTTTGATGCCATATTGGGTACAATACCCTTAGCCGTTTGAGGGTGTTTCAACCTTTCTGATGCCACTTGGTACTAATATCCTTACCCGATTGCGGTTTTTTCCCCTTTTTTGATTCCCCGGTACGGCGCCCAAGGGGGCCCGTCCTCTTCCATTTTATTTGGTCTCAAGGAAAGGGAAATCACTTATTGGGGGATTTTTGGGGGGGGTTTTGGGCAGATTTAAAAGGGGGGGAAATGACAGGGGTCGACAGGTTTTTTTTTGAATCTAACCGTTCTTTAAACGAAAGGGTATTGTGTTTGCAATACTTGACTGGTTTTATAAGGGGGTGTTCATGTTATGAATATTCCAAGGGGATTTTTTAGTCCAATGGCATTTGGGGGAGATTTTTGCGGGTTGATTCTACTGGTGACATAAAAATTAATATTTTCGGGACTTCTGTGGAATTGCAGATCTGTGGAAAAAGGGTTTTGGGGTTTGGGTTTGGGTTCCTCGAAAAACACTTTGGGTTGACCCATTTGACCTTCGTCATATGTATGGGTCTGCTGTTAAAAAGCTCTTTTTATCTTTTTTTTAGTTTTATGACGTGTTCTCATAATGATTCTGATGGGGGTTTCCGACGGATTAGCACCAGATCCTTTTAAAGGGGATCCCAAATTTTTAAATTACCAAACAGGCAACCCCACCCGTTTTATACAGGGGCAGCCTTTTTTTGGATTCCATAGAAACAGGTCATTCGTAGAGGGGTACCCCCTGGGCTGCACCAGTTGTTTTATTTAAAAAAGAAAAAGGATCCCTGCACCTCTTTGGACTATGAGTTGAACGGGAAGACTATTAGGATGCACCCCGCCTGCACCGACATTCTAGTTCTTTAAAAGGGTTTTTTTTTCCCTTTTGATTTGACTAGTGGTTTTTCCAGGGGGTCTAGACGGGAGGATACGATAAACTGTTTTTGTACGCCTTTGGGTTGTCGAATAGAGGATCCCAAGGGTTTAACAACCCCCGGGAACTTTTCAGCATTTGATGAAAAATTCATGAATGATTTTTTTCAAAATTTTTTTAGTATATTTGGAGATATGTTGTTTTTTTTCTGCAATTTTGATGACCTTTTATTGTTTGGGAAACGTGTTGGAGAGAAAAGATAAAAGGGACAAAAAGTTAATCCTCCAAATTTTTTTCTGAAAAGATTCAGTTGTTTTTTAGTCCCATTTGGAAGTGCACCAAACTCAGCAATCCAAACTCTTTTACGGGATCTTAGCACACCCCCCAGGGGGCCCAAGGGGCCCTTATGGTGGGGATTAGAAAATTTATCCCCGGGTTTTTCACAGTTGCAAAACCTCTCGGGTTTTGGGTGAATGGGGTCATTTTCGGCTTACCTAGAGAACAGACGACATAGGACAAAGGGTTTCTGATTTTCTTTGGGAATAGTGATTGTGGGGTTCCTGATCCAATAAATTGATATCCCACCTTTTTGGGGTTTCGATTTTAGTAAACCATTCATCTTGGATATTGAGCTTATAGTGGTCTGGGTTTAGTTTTGAGCCAGAAAAAAGATGATACAGTAAAGAATAAAATTTAGTAGGACTTTCGTAAAGAAAAAAAAATCAAAGGTTTAAAAATTTTTGGGGAAAAAGGGGGTCACTGAAAAATTTTCGTTCCTATCTCAGGGGAAAAAAAGTTACACACAGATAAAAAGGTCTTACATTCCAATCGCCAATTAGGGCCATTGAGCAGAGATGGTTACCCCAGAGGCCCTTTTTTGATTATCAGATAAAACATCGGGGGTGCATTAAACAAATGGATTTTTGTCTCGGTACCCCTTTCCTGCCCCACTGGACGAAACAGAGTGGGGGTGTCGTCTGGGGAATTGGGATTAATCAAATTTAAATTCCCCCCACCCCCAGAGGCGCCGCAAAAAAATTTTCGGGGGGGAAAATTTTTTTAGTAATGTTTTAATGTATTTTTAATTTACTTTTGGGTTTTTGTATTGTGAACAACGGACGGGACATTTATTGAAGGGATACTGAGCAAAAAAATTTTTTATAACACAATATGTATAAAAAAAAAAAAATATTAAACATAAATTTAAAATAAAATGTATTCTTTAAACAAAATAGTCGTCTTTATCGCTAAAAAAAATATCTAAAATTTTTGCCCAAAAAGTTTTGGATTCATTTTGTCTCTTTTACGTTTAAATGCACAACCCAGACAGACGTTCATCTGACATTTAGATCAAAAACGCATTTTTTGCTGGTAATGTTTAAAAAAGTAAGGCATACCTGACACTGGGTAAACTTTTTTAAAAAGGAACAACGATGAAATCTTTACTTTTTATTTGGTTTAAAAAAAAACCAACAAAGGCTTGTTTTAAATTTCCAATGTGGTATACCGATTAATAGTAGACATTATATCCAAAATGTTTTACGATTCAGTTTTTACTTTGAAGGATGTAGCAACCCAAGTTAAATTGTGCAGTTTTCACAAAATCGACTCTCCCTTTGGAAATTGAGAATCTAAATGGAATAAAAGTTTGTCTGAAGTACCCTTTAACATTTTTGGTTGGATTTCTTGATCTTTTTTCTTTAAATTTTTGGGGTAATGGGTTTAATATCCCCTTTTTGCGAGTTGTACTGTTTTCAAAATATCCCTGAAATAGTTATGGGAAACACCCCTGAAGTTTTAAAACTGAGGGTTTTTAACTTGCAGTTGACTTTGAAGATCAACGAAGCTCTTTTGAGACCAATGATGCGAGCTGGGATGGTTTCGGGAATTCATTAAATTCTTTTTACTTTTTACAAGGAGTGAATAAAATAACATTATTTGACATTTTCACAACCAGGGGGAAATCCCCCCCGGGGGACCCCCGCCCACCTCCTTACAGTCGAAATATGACTGTACAGACGATGAATTTTGAAGGGGCAAACTTTTGATTTATCAGATGTGCATCGTTTAAGTTGCAGGTTCACGCTTTAGGTGGTGATAACCCCGAGAGATACCCGGTTAAAAACCAAAAGGTCTGGGGGAAACACAGCGGCTGTTAAACCCATGATAATATTTGATCCAAAAAGGGGGGACTTTTAAAAAAGGGAAAACGTGAAGGGGATGAATTAAAAAAATTTTTTTACCTTTTCCCCCCAAAAAGTATTAAATCTATCCGGTGGGCCCCAAGGGGGTGATAAAACATTTGGGGTTGTTGAAGTCTCGATTCTCTTGGGGGTATCAAAGATGTAAACCTTTTTAAAGTCTTTGGCATTTGCAATAAACCAAATCCAAAAATCCCAAAGTTTAGGCCATAAATAAGCATCCCTTTGAAACAGCCGGATTTCATAGGTTCCCAAAATTCATGTGGTTTTTAAATATTTTTTGTGATGACTGATGTTTTTTAAATATGGTCCCTTCCCACCAGGGGTCAGACCGCACATACAGTGGCGGGGTTATTCAGACAGATGGATACCTGACTTTGGTACCGCAAATTACCCTGATCAGGGGTTTTAGCTCCGTTTAAAAGCACTTTGTCAAAAATAAGGGAAAAAAAATCCAGGGCCTCACATAAAACCCAAAAGGGTGGAATAAAAAAGATTTTAAAAAATTTTTGGTTTTTCCCGTTCGTTTGGGGGACCGATAAGTTGGAATGGTCTCACTTTTATCCATGAGTGTGGGGAAAAATTACCCCCCAACATCCACAGGGTGGTCTCCATATTACTTACTCATGGTGACATCCCCAAATTCCAATTAACTTTGCAAAGGTTTATTTAATCCGATGTTCAGGGGGAAAATGACTTTGTATTCCCAAAAAGGGAAAATTTTAAGAGGCTCGAGAGATGCCAGCAATAATAAGCCAGTTTACATAAAAAAAGACTTTCCAAGGAAAATTGAAGTCCAAATGAATAATTTTTAGAGGAAAATCGGCCATGTTAAGGGTGCTGTAAAAAGGGGAAACCTTTATTCCAAGCAAATATACGGGGTTTGAACCTGATAAGACATCAGGTTATTATTATAGTTCCGATTAAAAAAAAAGCCAATCCCGGCTGATCATTTCTGGCCCCATTAAAAGGTGGAGATTTTTATAGTTCATAATTTTTAGAATATAAAAAAAAACTATATGTTTATTTTTTTTGGGTGTTACTTCCAAAAGGGGTTTTGTTGGTGTCCGATTGTTACAGGACATATGTGAAATGTAAATTTTTTTTGGGGTTTATTTCCCTTTGGGGTTTGGGAGATTTTAATGTTTGATGACGATTTTCATATTTGACCCAAAAGTTTATTTTTTACTTTGGATTTGATATTTAAGCTAGAAAAAAATTTAAAGAAGAGAGAGGAGATATGTTGATTTCTGTTCATTTCCCTTTTTCCCCTGGGGTTGGGGGATGGGTTTTTTGCTCACGGTGGTCGGATAAGGTGGACATTATCGTTTAAATTTTATTCTATTTTGGGCGGTTTATGATTTTTCGCCCTTTTTTTTTAGGTGGGGGTTCATTTATTATTCCTACGGGGGGTGGATAATGTGATTTGACTTTCTTTTTAATTTCATTGCTAAGCTATTTTATATTATTTTATTTTTTAATTTGTAACTTGTTTTTTGTTTGGTTTTGATTTATAATTTACAGGCCAGAATGACATAGGAAATGACATACATATTTTGGGGTTTGAAAGATGTGAATGCCCTCACCCATCCTACAACATTTTGGATAGGGTGTCCCACAGCCCCCCATTGGCAAATAGATGCTTTTTTGGGGGGCCCAAGTCATATGGGCTTTATTTCCAAATTTTACTATGAAATGTTTTTATTGATTTTATTAAATTTTTAGCGCCCAGAGGGTTGCTTTTATTTGCCATGGTCACCATGATCAGTTGGGTGAAAGTTTTGCAACGGTGGCACTTGTTCCCATTTGTCATTTAACTTGGGTCCCCCTGAGATCCGCCAGGGTTTTCTTTTTCTTTCATATGGTTGGTTTTTTTAGTTAGTTGCAGCCCCATTTAAACTGTGTGACTGTTCTATTTAGCTCACAATAATAACCCTAAAGAATCTATTATTGCGTTTGGGGTTTTCTGGTTCGACAGCGGGTCTCCCGGGGGGGTAGGGGATAGCCAGTTTCCCCCCCTCAGGTGGGAACTGAAGAATCAGACAGTTAATTATGTAGTAAATTAGAAATTTAAAAGCGAGACTTGTGTTTTCATTCCAAACAGAAGGACAAACACTAATATGAGACTGAGTTTTTAGAGAGAGTACGGTTAGAAAGAGAGAAAATAAGGGGGCATACTGATGGGAACCGGTTTTTTAAACCACCATGACATAAAAAATAAATATATGTACAGAAAGACCTTTGTCCCTATGTTATATTGTATATCATCGCTGAGTATATCACTCATTATCCAGACACCCATCCTGAAAACCATCAACAACCATCAAGAGAAATATAAATATAAATAATTTCCCTCCTAAATAAAGGGACCCCCTTTTACACTTTTAACAAGATACTGATTACTTTTAAAATTTATATATTTCGTAAAATATCATACAAAATCTGAAATTTTAAATTCAAATCTTTTTTCTAATTAGTATACTTTTTATACATTTGCAAGAGAATGCAAAGCGCAAAAAGAACAATAAGAATTTTCCTGTAAATTAGTTGGGGAAAAAGTGAAAAATTTTCATTTTTTCACAAAACCGTCATAAATTATAATTTTTTTTTTATTTTCCCTGTGTATTTTTTGGGGCTTTTTTTGAACATTAGCAAAAAAACCTGAATCAATCTTTTCCGTTCTCCTCTTCTCTTTCAGTTCCCTTCCATTTTGCTTAATTTATGCTTTTTTTTTCCTATCTTTTTTTCTTTTTTATTTTGCATCAGCCAGTTTACTTTGATTTTGGTTCTTTTTGGAAGATCTAAAGTTCTTTTTTCCATGTATAAAAGACTTTCTTTAAAACCCTTTTTTCAAAAATATGTTTTTACGCCCTTTTTAAATGTCCAGCCACACCCAAGTGCCCCCGGGAATATGATACTCTTGATTCTGATCTTTTTTTTTCCATCAGTTCTTTCCCTACTTTTTTTAGTTGTTTTAATTTTTTAAACCCCAAATTTTTTTTAATTTTCCCTTTATCCCATTTCCATCTGTCTTTCTTTCCCACAACCATAAAACCCGTCGCTTTTACCCTGTAAACTGCACACTTAATCATCATAGAGGGTTTGATAATGTTTTTTTTTTGTCTGGGATTCATAGCCTCTCAGAATATTCCAAGGGGGTTTGTTAGACTATAAGGGTTTTTTTAAAAACTGAATTTGTAAAGTGTTTTGCTTCAAATTTTTTAAAATTAGTCATAGGGAATTATTTGGTTAAAAGCTTCCAAATCTAAACCATTTTTTTCTCTGGGTTGTGTCCACCCCTTTTATTCATTAAAAGATTTAGAAAGTCTTCAAATAATAGGGGATCCCCCCATTGTTGCAATCTTTAGACTCTTCTGGGGGTCTTTAAAAATTTTTCCCCTTTTATTGATCTGGGGCGTTCCCCCATACTTTATTAAATAGTTCTCCTTTGGTTTTGGTTACATCGGCCCATTTGAGCATTTCTGGAAGGTGCACCCGCCCTTATTGTTTATCCCAAAGGGAAAGGGTTTCCCCCCGACATATCACTTTTCATTTCTTTTTTTAATTGGAGAAGTTGTTTCCCTCTTTTTCAAACTTGAGTAGTATGGTGATCAGGTCTAAATATTTCTTCAAAATCTCCATCTTTTTTTCCCGATCTGATTTTGTATTTTTTTCATCTTTTTCCCTTTATTGGGGCCCAAACCGAAACAAAAGTTCCCAAGGTTTTTGGGGAATGCCATTTTACTGTTCTTGCCCTTTCCCCTTCCCCAGGTCGATTTACATATCTTTTTATCTCTCCGCCTTTTACTCCTTGTCTTTTAGTCTATTCCCCTTTTCTTGGATTTCATCTGTTTCTTCTTTGTATTAAATACTAGTTTCATCTTTTTTCTTTCTTTAATACATTTAGGGGTATTACTTTTCCCGGGGTTTTTGTCTTTTTCCCCTTTAACCCTACTATTTGTCCCCCAAATATTCCCTTTTTCTTAGTCCCTTTTCTTTAAAGTTCTGTCATTTTTACCATTGGAATTGAACCCATTCGTTCAGCGATATTCCTTTTTACTTTTTTATTTTGTAACCTTGACTTTATTCACAGTTGTTCTTTTTTGTAAAGAAATTTTAAATTTTAAAATTTTAAATATGCATAAATGTTGAAGATAAACTAGAACCATATGGACGAAATTTTCTCTGATGATGTAAGGGAAAGCAGGGATTTTTACCATTTAAAAATGTAATGTTTGGTTTTTTATTGAAAACTTTTCTGAATGCAACAATTTAAACAAAATAGGATTGTCTTTGTTTAAAAAATTATCATATGTGTGAAACTTTGGGTTGACTGTTTACATTTTCAGGACTTTATTGACATCCCCATTGGTTCCTTCAAACAAAAAAAATAGCTCCAACTCAAGAAACCAAACTAAATTTTTAAATGGAAAAATAGACTACATTGTTCTTTTTTTTCAATAAAAATGAGATAAATAGTAAAATAAAAATGGCTTCTCGGGAAAAGAATAAGAATAAAAAACAAAAAAACCTTAAATCAATTCCAAGTTTACATTGGTCTCAATTTAAATTTCACTTCTCCTTCTTTTGCTTGTTTTCAACCAATTTTAACTTTTGTATATGTTTGATCTGAAAAATTTATACCCCAAAATTTTTTAGACCCAAACGATAGATTTACACTTTGGACATGCATCCGATTTCAGAAATTGGCACCCCTTCGAATGTCAAAACAGTTTCTATTCTTTTCCCCAAATTTTATAACTACTAATAACCCCTCAACCACTATATTTCACTTTTATATAAAATATTTTTTTCAAGAAAATTTAAAGAGAAACAAAAAAAGCATATGATAAAAAACAATAATTGATAAAATATCTCTCCGAATCACCTAAAGACGTCAGATCTCTAAACATTCATTGAAATTGTTCATGAGCTTTAGAGGGTTTCATATTTTGGAACATTTGAGCTCTGGGCCCCAGGGTCCGATTTGGTTTTACAAGTTGGGATCCGTTTTTTGTGTCCCCACCCAGGAAGCCGGTTGACCTTAAAATTTAGGACAACCCAATTTCGTCAAAACCCCTTTTCCGCCTCCACATTTTCAGGGGTTTCATTCTTTATACCCCAAATTTGGGGCCCCCCGTAACTCCATTAAAAAATGAAAAAACAAAAATACACGTTCACACAAATAATTATTAAAAAACGAAAAAAACTATTTAAAAAAATTTGGAAGTTATTTAGAGGGTTTTTTTGTTTTTGAAACATCATTGCACTTTAGTGAAAACCATTTTATCTCTTCTTTTGGAATATTCAGCGAATTGAATTATAATTTCCCAAAAATGGGGACAGGGTTCCCAGTGTAAATTTTTTAAGGTGGAAATTTTTAGGGAAATTTTAAATTTTAACTACTTTTTAATTTTGCCAGGCAGTTTTTGGCCTACTTTTCTATTTTAAAAATGCCCAAGGGGTTTTTTTATGAATTTTCCGACATACCCTCTTTCTTCACAATGCTTTTGAATGAAAGGGTCACTACTATATATTAAAGATTTCCCATATGACAATTTACTATTATTTGTTAACAGGTTTAAAAAAAAATTTTTCAACAAATGTTTTTACATTTTCGAATGAGACGCTGAGAGTGGCAAAACACAGTCAAGTTCAAAACAAACTCAAAAGGAAAAAAAAGAGTCCCCAAACCCGTTGGTTCTTTTTGAGTACAAAAATGCTAAACTATCATGGAAGCCACAAAAAAACGGCAAAACAGGAAAAATAGAAATCATGTTTAACCCTTTCACCGGAGGGCGGGAGGAATAAATGAGTCCCGAAAAAAACAACATGATGGTATGAATCCAGAAAAAGAAAAATACAATTTTTAATGGCAGGATCTGAAAAATAAAAGGAACCAACATTTGAGTCTTCACTTTTTAGTTCTGTTGATAGTTTTTTTTCTTTCATTTATATTGATTATGTATTCATCCCAATTTTAGTCGTTTTCTGGTTTTTTTAGCTTCAGGATCAAATTATGGCGGGTAAGAAAAAACACATAGATACAAATAAGAAGTTCAAGGCATTAAGTTTATGAGATAATTTACTATGTAAAAGAATAAAACACAATTACACCTTTTATGATTTTTCTAGTTCATGATTTTTTGATGCTGGTTTAAGATGTGGCTGATACCCCAACCCACAAGTCCGTAGCTTTTTTTTCAGCTCCTTATTTAGATGATCAAGAATGTAATGGTTAAAGATAACACCTTTCAATAAAAAGTTAATTTTTAAAAAAAAGAATTTTTACTGGTAATTTTTAAATATACACTTCTAATGTGGGGAAAACATTTTTTGCAAACAATTTATGGTTTTAAAATAAAGCAAACTTTCATTTTTTACACTCTATATGAAATCCTTTTACATTTGTCAAAAAAAGGGCCTAATTAAAAATGTTTTTTTACAGCAAAGAGAAATTTTTGCTTGGGGAAATCACATTTTACATATTGCGAAAAAATTTTTTGCAATGACAGTCCTAACTGTTTTAAAAATTCTTTAAATTAACACATATTTTTACCGTTTTTTATGGAATTTTTTAAACAAAATCTTTTAAAAAAAAGCTATTAACCGTTGAATATCTATCAAATGAAAGGGAAAAGAAGAAATTTTTCAGAATTTTTCTTGTTGAACAAGGGTCCCCAGAGAGGGCAGATATTTTCAAAAGTTCTGTCTTTTTTAAGTAAATTGTTTTGGGTTTTATCCCATGCAAGTTTGAGGTTTAAGATAACCAGGAAAGGGCAGAGGGGTTTTCAAAATATGTTTATGCAACTGATAAAGGCCCCGTCTGGCCCCGTTATGTGAGTCATGACAAAAAATCAAAAACCCCCTTGAGGACCCCGAGCAAAAGAAAGTTAAAGTTATTGTTTAAATTGTTGATGTTTTAATATAAATTTGGGGAATTTCATATCCGGTTAAAATTTTATATTCAAAAATGTCTTGTTTTTTTTTTTGTGTGTTAAACATTGTAGATTATTAAATGAGTAAATTAAATTTAATTTCATAAGTTTTTTAAAAAGTTAAAAAAATTTTTTTTGTGGTTTGGTTTTTGGGTTCCATATCATTTGTTTTTAAGCGAGCACTTTATGGGGCATCCTAAGATAGCCTTTTAGATATCTGTCAAACAAAACTGTTCCATCCCCACATGTGCTTTGGGAAAAAAAAAGGAACACATTTTACAAGACGCAACGAGAATCTTTATGAAAAAACCCTGGAAAAAAACATCCCCGACCATAGTAAAAAAAAAAAAAAAAAAAAAAAACCCATACCAATTTTGGGGACCTGGTTTATCATCAGGTGCTTTCCACATAAGGTCAATAATTCCAGACCCTTTTTCCTTTCCCTTTGTTGCACATGAGACTGTAATGTCCTTTTTCAAATTTTCCCCCTTATCTCTCGGCTTCCCCTTTTTCCCCCCAACTTTCCCCTCTAAAAATGTTTATGGGCCCTTTTTTTCCCAAAATACTTTACTTGTCTGAATTTTTTTTCTTTTAATTGTTTTTTCATGCCCAGTTTTCCCAAAACTTTTTTATTTGTCTGTTTTTTTGTCCATGAAACCCGCTTATTCTTCATATATCCAATCTCAAAACATAAACCCTTATAAATACTTTGTTTGGGGATATCCAAATATATTTTCTTCTGATTTGGGGATCTGGGGGACCCGGACTTACTCTGCCTTCATTCTTGAATCTTGGGGCACCCCAAGGGAAATATATAGGAAAAGTCCAAATCTAAGATAAAAAACCCGTTGATGGAAAAAGAAGGAAAAAATTTCTGCTCAAAATATGAGGCCCAAAAATCTTGAGAGCGAAACAAAAGGGGAAGCAGCATTTTCAATATAATTTTAAAGTGACTAGATCAAATGTTATTCCAAAAAAGGCAGCCTTAAAACCTGATAGCCTGTCCATCAAAGGTGACTTTTGATCAGCTCTGACTATAAATTATTCAAACTTTAAAAAAAAAACCCCCTTTGAATTGCCCTGGGGCAAGACCCCCTACACCAACATAAGATGGTATCACATTCTCTGAATAGATGAGACTGCAAAAACTATTTATTGGGAAAAACGAACCCAAAGCGGGGTTTTAAAAACAAAAACAATAAAAAAATACATCAACATTTCACCAAAACAATTAACTAAAAAGTTAAAAAAAATGAAAAAAGTGACAAATTTTAAAAAAAACATGGGATTACAAAAAACCGTTTAATAAAAAAATGGGGGAAAAAAAATGAATAAAAATAAATGTAAAAAAAAAACATAAAACTAGAAAAAGAAAAAAAAAAAAGTCTAGTAAATATAAACTTTAATAAAGAAATATCCCCATAATTAAACATGGAAAGGGGTTTAAAAACATAGGGGAAAGTAATATTTTCCCTTTTAAGGGCATACAATGAAAACAACTGATTTTCCAGAGCAAAACGACGTGATCACCCGAGGAAATGACGGAGGGATTGACATTACCCAAAAAGACTTAAAAAAGGGTGGAAAGGGGGGTCACAGAGCATGGGGTTTGGGAAATTTTGGGGCAAGGGGCCACTGGGGCCTCTTGTGTCCCCATATAAGCCTTGTTACAACACTTACAGATAATGGCATAGATAAGATTAGGGGACTGGGAAACCATAACCAATAAAGGGGAAAAAAATAAAAGATACAGTCGCCCCTGTATCACATAACCCAACGTTTAAAGGATCCAAAAACCCAAAATGAGTCGGGATATTGGATTTAAAGCACTGTCCAACATACCCTTTAAGACATCTGAAAACCCCCAAATGATAGTTGGGGAAGACAGAACGGGTCTCGGATCATTAGATGACGATAGAATAAAACATTTTTCACCAGTGAACTATGGGGGAAAAGTTAAGAAAGTTTCTCTTCGTTAGTAGCCCTTTCCTGGCTGGTAAGGTCTGGGCGGGTTTTGAACTCGATGCATAGCGATACAAGCACCTTCTCCGGTTAGGGCCGGGGGAAGAAATCAAGCATCCCGAGCTCTTCTGGAAAATCACTTTCTCCACAAAGTATTTGGTCGTCCGGTAACAGGCCATATCGCCCCGAAAAGCCAAACAGACCCCGGGACCACATGTTTAACAAATTAAGAAACCCTAAATTCCACTGTGAGAGGGACGTGGGAACTACCAAGACTGGCGGCAGCCCCGAGAAAAGAAAAAACCATAAAAGAGCCGAAAGTTTAGGATACCCCTAAAAACAAAAGTAAAAATTATAAGTTTAGTTCATCAGTCTAGGGATCTGAGAAAGAGAAAGAGAATCAAAAGAAATAGAGATTTCGTTTAATAAAATTGGGAAAATTGAAAAAAATTTTTAAAATTTTTGCCAAATTTAATGAAACAATTCTTGGCAGGACTGTGTGGTTTTTTGTAATTTAATAGTTTTTAACAAGCTGAGTTTACAGAATGTTTTAAAATAACTGGATTCATCTTTTCAAAGTCTGAAATCTTAAAGAAAAATTTTTTTAAACAAAAAAAATTTGCCTCTGTCCCCCAAACTAGAAACCCAAGAAAGTTCCTAACGACTGGTTAAATCTGAGGGTCAAATTAAGGGAAAAGGGGTAAAAAAAAAAACACTGGATGAGAAAAAACAAAATTTTTTACTATACATCTTTTGTTTTAACCCCCCCACTTACCAAACACATTATTTTTTCTATAGTTTACCCCTATTTCATATTTAGAGTTATTATCTGCAATATCACATATTTTACTGATATATAGCTTCTTATCTTCTACCTGTTTAATTTATTCCTTGTGATATAAAAAGCCAAAATCAAACGAATGCCCAAACCCTTTCAGCACCTATTTGAGCACAGTTGCTTATCCTTGGTGGGTGTTTTTTCAGCCAAGGGGGGTTTGTTTTCCGCTAGTTTGACTGTCCCCGCCAGACCCAAAAGGCGGTTTGGGCTTTTTTCGGGGCAGTGACCCTTAGATGGCCCCTCCCCGGGTTATGGGGCCCATCTTCCCCAAAAACCGGTCGTTTTGAACACCGGTTGCCGCCGTCAGGTTTGTTTACAGTTTGTTCCCTATCTTTGATTGTCCCAAACAACTACAAGGGTCAGTAGTCCTGCAAGAGAAAACACTGGGCTTACCTCTGCTGGGTATTCCAGGTTTTGCAATATATAGTTAACCAACAAACCGATTTTTTGTCCCTTATGTACTTTTACTGATTTATCCAACACAAAAAAGACAAATTTTAATTACCTATTGTCCATAAAAGGTTGGGCTCCCGATTAATTCTGCCAAGACCAAAGTTATGGACCCCCCAAACTGAAGACAAATTAATAAATGGCCAACACTGGAGAAAGTTTAACATTTTACATATTTGGGTAGTAAGTGTCAAACAAGGAGACACGATGAGAGAAATAAACTCGTATTGCAATGGCAGCTAGTGCCTTCCCCAAATTAAAAATATCTGGCAACCTCGGGACCTTAGTATATGCACAAAAGTTAAATTGTTTGGGTCATGTGTGACTCCTGTATGACCTACGGTTTGAAAGGAAATCAACAAACAAAATTGATAAGAAACTGGACAGCTTTGAGAAAAATGTCTCCAAAAATTATTAAAAGAAAAATGGAGTTTCGTTTCCTAACAACAAAGTGAGAGATAGAACACACCAACAACCCGTATCAAATATTATAAGGAAACAAGGTGGAAATATTTAGGTCATTGAGACAACGACATCGAGCATGACTATGGAGATCACCGCTGCCCCCAGGCTCTGTCAGGGGTGGCTGAGCAACAAGTTACCCACGATCCTCATTCAGACTCAATGAATATGCTTCAACTGATTGAATCTGGAATAGCGTGTGGAATGGGGGACATCATTCGGAGATCACTCAAGAAAAATGACTTGGCTGTACACGCCCGGACATGCTGAGTGGAGTAGAGCGTGCTGACTCTCTTGCAAACAGTGCCCTGACTCAAGTGACGAAGTATGGACAGGCCGATTCATCAATGCGAATGTCTTTAATTGTGTGACATATGGTCTCAGACACTGAATAGTTAGAGAATTAGCGTTAAGTTTGGACATGCCAGACAGTGTCGTCTTTGTGGGAGAGAGAGCAGAAAATGAATCAACTTCTCTGGGGACTGTGAGCAAATGGACTTTGGGATGGCTGCTGCAACGGGGGACAGAGCACAATGGGAAATGCCCAATGTGCCATGACGTCGATCGTATACATAATTTAAGTGTGTTCTTAGATCAGATGAACAGTGACTAAATCAAAGTCCCTTTTGTGGTCACCAGTTGTGAAAAGAAAACGGGAAGACCTAAGACCACTCTAAGAACAATCCCAAAAAGAAAGTAAACTATTGGGATGTAAAACCATACAAGATCTCCAACTGCTAGCACGAACCGCATCACATGGAGATCTAAACCTTCCTTTTTGCCACCTTTGGCACGAAAGGGAAAAAACTAACTAATGTCTACATGCTTTTCATCGTGGTAGTATTCCCAGAAGCTGGGAATCACCATGGACAGCAGACTGACTTAAAACACAGATGACAAAGCGGGAAAAAAGAGAAAAGAGAAAATAAAGATTATGAAAAAACTGGCCCCAGGGGTGGATGGGGGATTCTAAATTTTTACACTGGAAGAGTCCGACGATTTGAGTGGGGAAAGCAGGGGGCAAACCTTTTCCAAGAAAATTTTTAAAGCAAGCAGGGCAAAACGGGCCTCATGGATCATCATTAGCCATGAAGTTTCCCCAAAGAAATTAAAACTGTGAAAAGGCCCAGCCAAGGGAGGACAAAGGGGACATACAGGTTCTTCAACAAGGAAAAAAATACAAGAGACTGGTGAACCCCCCAAGCACCTCCGAAGTACATTTTAAAAAAAGAAAAACCCGGGGAAACCCAAAGCACGCCACAAAGACAAAAAAATTGGCTAAACCAAGACAATATAACCAGCCAGCATCTCCTCCAGGGGATCAGTCTCGAAAAAATAAATCATTAGCAAGAAAGGAAACAGACAGACCAGGGAGAAGGCCACGAGAAAAACCAAAAAAAAACTATCAAATGGACTCATGGTCACATGATACCGGATGGCTCGCCAGATCCCCTAAGGAGGGGGAGTTGTCCTCAGACTAAAATGGGGGAACTTTTGCTCCCACCGAATTCTCAACCCAATTTTTGGGCTGAGGTAGAGGGCCCCCAGTCAGCTGCAAAATGGCACTACAAAATATGAACCAAATACATGGAAAATAGTGCTTTTGGGCACATTGTCCGCTATCTCAGACGGAAATGAAGGAACAAGAACTAAGGATCTCAGGTCAACCTTAGCCCAGTTACTAGATTCTGGGGGGTAGTAATCCAGTGGATACCTCACACTGCAAGATCAAGGGGAATGAAGATGCTGACAGACTGGCTAAAGAGGGGGCAGGAAGCCCCCGATGACAACCTGGGTTTGCTATGAAGAAGCAAATATCATCGCCAAGGGGACTACAAAAAATGGGAAAAAAAACCCAAAAAACAACAAGAACGATGGATATTACTAATTCCAGAAGGGAACCCGACAGCCAATTTTCCCCTTCCCCATGGGTGACAACAGAATGGACCCACCTGTAATAAATTCAAAATAGGAAATGACTTTTGCCCCCCTTCGCCCTGTGACAAAGAACACATCCGAACTGTCCCGATGCAGACCTAAGAAGAGGGGCCCACCACACTAGCATCCAAGACAAACTGTTTTGCATTGATAATCTAGGCAGCGGATGCCTTTATTAGAGAACCAAACCCAATCTAGTGAGCGAGAAAAGAGGGATTGCCCAAGGACCTCCCCAAATTAAGATAGGACAAAGGGTAGGGGGAAAGATTAAAAGACACTTTTGGTTTTTAGGTTGGGGTTGAAATTGGGGGAGCCCGCTTTCAGAAAGTTTTAAAGAAGCAAATATCCAAGTCTCAACTCTGATAGGCAAAATAGACAACAACACTGGGAAAATAAAAAAATTTGAGATTTGAAATGTACTTATGAAGAAGCAACTAAGAAATTAAAAAAAATTAAGAATAAAACACTGACATTAAGCAATACAGAAAGTCAGGTGGTCAACATGGGGTTATAATTTATGGACTAAACACCCAAAATAAAAGGGAACGGAACATGATTTGTCATCGGGGAAAAACTTTTCATGCAATAAATTTAAAGCTACCAAAAAAGAATCAGAAAAATGGGAATAAAAGGGGAAGAATATGAAGATAATTAATGTAGATACCCCAACAAAAAAAAGAAGGTGATGTTAACTGTTCTTTGGGGGGAATTATTTTAGTTCTCAAAATTGATTTGGTTTAGAAAAAACAAATTTTTTTTTTCTAAATATGGTTTAAAAAGGGTTATTATATAAAGTTGAAGACAAATGGATGTTTTTTCAAAAATATTTACTGTATTAGAAAAAAATAATGCAGTTTAATTATACGGGAAACGTTTAGCTTTCATTAAAAATTAAAATTTTAGAAAAAAACCCAAACCCGGGAAGTGCTTGATGAACAATGGGTTGAAAACAAGCCCACTGCTTCTTTATTTTGGTAACCTTTGTAATAATAAACTTTAAAGAAGATTGTGATTTTGATTGTTATTAATTTTTAAAACAACATTCAAAAAATTTTTAGTTTTTTTTAACAATATCCTAGAATAAATTTATAAATTATTTTATTTTGCATGATGATTTTCTCTTGGTCCCTAGACTGATGTAAAAAATTTAAAGAATTTTGTTGTTTTGGGGACCCCCTTCCAACTTTTTTAATTTTTGGGATTACGGGCCGGTTTCATTTTTCAGCCTGCTAAGTTTCCTTTCAGTAGGTGCCTGCCACCGCTGCCTTCTCAAGGGGCCAAACTTTTCCAATTTTTAAAATTTTTTTATATGTGTGCTGGGGTCTGTTATGGCTGAGAGAAATATAACAACTTGTTTGCTACAGGACATACCTAGTACCCATCTCTGTGCTATATTTAGGGGGGTCATGCAACCCTTTTTTTTATATTTTAATCCGATGGTTTTTTCAGCCTCAAGCTCATTTCAACCAGTCTACGGCGGGCCCCCCCCTGCCTTTGCCCGTTTGTTTGTCCCCCGGCGCTTATATTGCAGTGATGGATCCATGTATGACCCGGGGGTTGAAGAGTTTGTTATGAGGTTTTTTTCAGCTCATTTAACTCTGTGCCCTTTGGGTTTTGGACTGTGGGACCGAAGGGCGCCCCTGAAAAAAACCATTTTTTTGGGCGCCGCTTCTCTCGGTCATTTCAGTTTTTTTAGTATCTCTGTCTCTGCCCGGGGTTGTTTGAGTATTACCGGAAAAGACCTACCTTCCCTTCTTGGGGAATTTGCACTATTCCTCCTCCGCCATCCCCAAACATTTTTTGCCCATCTGTCTGTGTGGACTGTAATTTTTCTCAGGATTCCCTTCCAGAATTCTTCCCCACGCTTCCTTTGCAGTTTTTTGCGCCTTTTTTTTTGCCCGTATTGATTTTTTAATCTTTGGGCTCCCAAGGGGATTTATCATTTGTGGTATGAGTTTGGATTTTTCATCAGGGCTGGGGGTCCTGGGTCAGTCTTTTACTCTTTTTCAAAAATGGCCTTCTTTTAAACCCGCCCCCTTTAACCGTCATTTTTTTAGTTTCTCCGCTAGTTGGGTAACCTTTTTGTTTCTACGATCTATCACTGGTTGGAGGCCGGATTGTTTCTAGCGCCGTGATGAGCGTGGGACTTCATTACCCCAGTGATGATGCGTGCAGCACAGTTTTGGACATTACTCACTTTGGCGAATTGCTTTTAATGCAGTACTCCTAAGCTGCAATGCCGCATTCTAGGACAGGAGCGACTCGTCCGGAGTAGAGTTTATTGAGGATTTTGCTGTTTGCTCCCATGTGAGCCTGCAGTTTCTCATCATACCAAGCCTCTGTCTTGCTTTTATGGTGGCTTTGTCTATCTGGGAGCACCATGCAGCCTTCGATCTAGTGTGACTCCCAGATATGTTGGCTTATCTTCTGGAAGATACGTGCCCATTTATTTTAAGCCTACGAGGATCTGGTTGTTCAGCAGAACACATGTAGGTGGTCTTAGAAGCATTAATGCTCAGGCACCACTTTTCTGTCTAGGTTTCCAGTGTGGCGTGTTCTGCAAATGTTTCGCTAGGGCACTGAATCCTCCCTCGTTTAGATTGCCAGATCATCGGCATACATAGCTGAGTGTACTCAATGTGGTATTAATGTAGCTATGTCGTTGACAAAGATCAGAAGAGAGTTGGTGACAGCACCCCCCCGGGGAACCCCTTTCCCCAGCTTGGCCCTTTCCCGATTGTTTGTCCTAACAACCCCTTTGGTTCTGTTCTCAGGATCAGTTAGCTATTTTTGCCCCTTTTTCGAGGCTCAGGAGTTTGAGTTTTAGCCTTTTTTCAGACAGTGTTGAACGTTTTCCCATGTCAACCAAGACTCCAGTTTCTGCTTTTCTTTTGGGAAAACCACCCTTGATTTTTCTTTTGGGGGTTCTTTGGTTTTGGGAATTTCACTCTGTGATGTTAAAACCCTTTTTTATTAAGACATTTGCCTTCCCCACACTTTTTATTGTGTTCCAAAACCCATTTAACGGGCATCCAGGGTTTCGAGCCCCAAAATTTGGCCTCCTATCGAGGTTCAGGGATTCCGTCTTTTCTAGCTAACTCTGTCTTGCCACCCTTTTTGACTTCTCGTTTGTATTTGGCCACTGCAGCCTTGTAAGCTGTATTCTATATTATTGTTTGGACCTCTTCTGTCTCTCTCCTTGCCAGATCAAGGTCGACTTCAAGCTTTTGGGTCTCTGCTGTCCAGAAGGGCTTGTAATCCTTCTGTCCCCTCTGAGGATGGTCTCCGTGCCACTTTAGGATTGCTTCCGAGAGTTCTTTTGTGAAGGATCACATGTGTTTATTTTCATGCATGCTGAGTTGTTCAACATTGGTGTCTGACAGTACCGCATATTTTTTTCCAGTTGGCTTTTTCAGAGTTACCAGGGGAACCACATTTTTGGCTCCGGTACAAAGTGGAGATCCACTTGTAGTTTAGCGGGCCTATGGTCGCTATCTCCGAGTTGCTTAGTGACCGTTCGTTCGGTTTTTGTGGAGAGGCCACTGTGCGAACGCTAGATAAGGGGTGCTAGTCATATGCCACCTTCTTGAGTAGAAGGTTGGCGGATCGTCTGGGGCATTGATAAGGAACAGGTTGTTCTCTATCTCCCAGTCCTCGACTTCATCCCCTCTGATGTTAGTTTTTGGTAGCCCCCACCTTTCTGAGTGGCTATGAATTACTACTACCATGCATGCTGTGTTAGATATTGTCATCACCTCAAGTATTAGCGAGATATCACTTGGGCAGTATAGGTTGCACAGAAGAATCTGTACTGTCACATGTGATGAGGATGCCTATGATCTCTGCCGACGTCACATCTATTTGTTTCGCCGAATGCCGTTTCGTACCAGTGTGGAACTCCACCTTGTGCCCTCTCGACCCTAATCTGAAGGTTTATAACCTCTGATTCAGAACCTGTGTTGGCATTTAGGTGTGTCTCTTGTATGCACGCTACATCAATCTTTTCTTCTGCAAGTCTTTGTGCAAGTGTTTGTCTTTTGTGATGGAGACTTTTGGCATTCCACTGCACAACGTCTAATCGTCTTTGGCCAGTTTTCGGCAGCATCAAACCAGTAGTTTTAACCCATGGGCCGCGGTCGCTGATTTACCAATTCGGGGGACAGGGACGGTCGGTAGCAAAGTGGGCCCTCGAGGCATGGGGACGCCTCGTCCTGCCTGATTGATCTCCACAGGCAAGCACCATGTCGAGATTCTAAATTATTAAACATATTCATGAGAAAATTTGGTCCATGCAGCCTTAGCATGGGTATGCTATGTTCAGATCTTCAGTACCATTTGGAACTCTAGTGCTTGTCCTTTGGCGACGTGTCAGATTTCAACCAGCGTTTACTGGGTGTGCTTTCCGTTAGCCTTTGGCTGTCCCCAGCCGACCTGCAAGGTGGCAGGTTGCTATTTTCTTTTAGGGTAATGACCCCTAGACAACCTGCCCTCCCAGGTTGTTGAGCGTCATCTGCCCAGGTAACCACTCTTTTTGTGGACTACTTGGTTTTCCTGCTGTCCAGTTTTGTGTACGGTTTGCTCCGCTAGACTTTGATTGTCCCCAATCAAACTACAAGGCAGTAGTAGTTCCCTGAAAGGAACGCATGCTGGATTCAAGCCTCTGCCTGGCTTTCAGTTTTCTGCGATTTGGGTGGTCCACTCACCCCTACGTCTCTTACTTTACTGACCACGTTGAGTTTATTCCGGAGTAGGGACATTCTCAGCTTTTTTCGAGGCATGTGTCGGCACTTGGCAATTTGCAGTTGCTACTCTGCATTTTCCCAGACTCCAGAAACACTGGATCGGGGCCACTCACAAAAATAATGTATAGGGTCGTTTCATTAGGCGCTATCAGTGCAACTTAGATTTTGCACTCGCCAATCATCACCCGCCCTGGGGATGTTAATTGTAAAACAACAGAACCCTGTCTCAGGCAAGGCAGTTTCGTTAGATGCTAAAACGCAACTTTTGTATTTATGCTATGCCAACTTTACCCAATAGCTCTATCTGTGCTTGGTCTCTTGTACGGAGTTTACCGCAATCTTCCCATGTGTCGTCACGATAAATTACAGTATTTTCAGAGACACTTGCCGAGACCTTTGATTTGCACTGGATTCAAGCCTCTGCTGGGCTTTCCAGTTTTTCCTGCTCATTTGGGTGGTCCACTCACCTCTACGCTTTTCCACGCCTTCCCCTCGCTCCTTCATCAGCACCTTGGGTGTATGCCCGCCTTTGGGCTCACCTGTGTATCGTCCGTATGCATGTTCGCCCACTTTGGTGCCTGCCCCACCGTGTTTACGAGTTTCCCCGTGCACGTTTACCATGCTTCGAGACTGCCATGACACGCAGCGCCCCACGTCTCTACTCTGGATGCACCTCTCATCCCTCCATATTCATTAGTATGGTCCTTCCCATTGGCGGAAGCTGATAACTGTGGTGCGACCGCTGACTTGTTACACTTGTGCTTATGGACTCGACCCGTAGGTGGCACTTTTGGTTGGTCATTTACTCCCGGGGGTTAGCATTAGTTTGCAGATGACTCGTACACTGCTGTTTTCATACGTTTCTCCTATTATTTGGGCAAATTGTTTTCATCGGACATCGGCCAGGAGATGCATGCATTTTGTTCATGGATTTATGGACCTGCATTGCTTTTCCATGCTTGCACTACTACCACTACCTGTAGCTCTCCCTCGGTCCCTACCCACTTAGCCAGAACGGAACCACTGTCTGTTACCAGGGTCACCATGTGGAGGTGGGGTAGGATCTTGATTAGTGCCAGCTCACTAATCCTAAAGCGGGGTTGTCCCCATGCGCCTTTGACCCGCATGATGATATATATTTGTTATCGTTACACATCACTTTAAGTTGTTTCGTTAATATAAAAGTCGAATCAGAACAAAAGTAATTGAAAAACAACAAAATAGTACAAACATCTGAGTGATGCGTTCATCGATAAGCCATATTTACATCTGGGGGAAAAAAAAA